>QBDW01001372.1:0-53182 GCA_003261595.1 Maconellicoccus hirsutus
GGGGGGGGGGGACTTTTCAACATTTTCTTATTCGTTTTGGCCACATTCGAGAGAGGAAAAAAAAAGAAATGCGAGGTGTTTCGTTACAGAAAAGTTTTCGTTGGGTAAATTCGCGGAGGTTAATTAAGCTTTGTGATGTGTGCTAAAAATGGCGTCTGAGTGGCGAATTTTTACGACGGTGATTTTGGCGCGGCGAAGTAACAAAAGGAGGGATTCTAATCTCAAGAGGATGTATCTGAAAAATTGATCTTCTATTGACATCGTTGACGATGGGGAACGGAGAGAGGATGTAAGATACCCTTTCGAATGTTCAGAAATTCCAAAATATTCGCATTCAATGCGACGTATTCGAAGGAAAAGAGGCCATGGAATCTTTGGCATCCTTGGAAACTTTTCTAAAGTTGGAAAAATGAGTTTTCTTGGATATTTATACGAAGTGTTCTATCGATTGGCGCAACTCGCAGCGTGAAATTTCTCTCGATATGAAGATGTTGGCGAATTGTCGAAAATACAAATTCATTCGTTGAAAAGGAGTCTAGTTTGGATGGTAAATTCGATATTGAAGCCGTTGAGGGTCAGAATTGTCATTCCTTCCTATTTCAAGTTGGTTTTTGTACAAGAAATGGGTTGTGAAAAAAAAAAACAAAAAATCACTCCTATGCATCGAAATAAATCTACGCAGTGTTACCAACATACCTACACGTCATGCAGTAAAAAATCGAAGTAAAATTTTAGGTTGTTTGTAAAATTCGTCTAAATTTGAAATTCGTCGACGTCATAATTTTTCACGTAATTTTAATCGTTCTAAATTCACAAACGAATTACTCAGCCAACATTTTATATTTTGCCAAATTTTTGAAATTGTTTACAACTGTTTCTCGACGTGTACCCGTGAAATCGTCGAATACGAAAACGTGAACGAAAAAAAAAAACATTCAGACACGTGTGCGCAAATATATTCGTCGATGGGATGAAAAAAAAAACACAGATTCGAAAAACGCGACGGGATGAAGATGAGAAACGAAAAATAAGAAATCAAGAAGAAAGAGAAAAGTAGCTAAAGAAATCTATTCGATCGTAAAAATTATATGGCGGCGTTGTATTTCGAAATAAACGAGGCGATATTTGTTATTCGCGAAAGTTTCATAAGTTCGAGTCATTTATCGAACGATATTTCGTTATAGGTCGTTTTCTTGGGCAAACGATTTTAAGGCTTCTTATTTCAAGTGATGTAACGATGGGCTTGCGTAGTTTTGGTTCGAGGTATAGGTCGAGACAGACGTTATGATCCTCGATTTCGAATAAATTACTCCCAAAGAAGATGTAATTGATCCGAGCGATGGTGTGATTTTTTGCAAGATTAGAGAAAGCGGTACGTGGGGAATTTTCGCGCCGTAAAGACGAGACGCCTGGTTGGTGTAGGATTTCAAGGCGATTGAAAACGTCTGAAGAAAAATTTTTCAGTCTGGAAATTCAGACGTCCTTTACGCGTACGTGAATTTCGAGTACGCGAAATCGATATTCGTCTGTGCCCCTGTGGACGCCGAATAAAGAATAAAAATTAATGCTGCGAGGCGAATGGTAGACTGGGGGATGTGGCATATCTACCATTTAGACGAAGATTATTACACGAGAAATATGTATGGGTTTTCTTTTGGAAGTCGTTCGTGTGCGATTTTTATCGTGAATTAGAACAGAACAATCTATTTGTTTGTCAGAGCAATAAATGGTGTAGTCTTTCGCCAAAATCAGCCCAACTAGAACCTCATGTTGGAAAAATTTCATGCGAATGTAGGACATAAGCTTGTTAATTTTTTCTATTGATGAATAGTAGGAGGGGATGTAAAAAGGGTATATTTCAATTTAACTGACGAGGATTGGAAATGGTATGAATTTTCTCAGCCGTTCGAGGTTTTGTTGCAAAAAGGGTCCATACGTTTCGCTTCGTCGAAGCAAGTAGGTAACGAAAAGAAGGAATTTAGGATTTGAATTTTCCTCGTTTTAGGATTCTACTCGGAAACGTGAAGTATATATTGGATAATGCGAAATAAAAGGATGAATAACTTAGAGGGATGTTTATCGAGTGTGAAAAATTGGGTCGAGAATTATACCGGAGGTTTCTAGAAAATCTGTGGCATCTTTTTCACTAAAGTAAAGGAATTGTTTCACGAATTACGTGAAATGTTGGTGAAGAAGAGATACATTTACTGGTTTGGAGACAATTCCAGTCATGGAACTGGTTTGATTGCTTGAATATCATATGGAGAATTTATCTCATCGTAGACATTTGTCTTCTTGGGTAATGACTTTTTCACAAAAGCAGCCATTAAGAGAATGCGTTGGAAATTTCCACTAAAAAGGTCGTGGAATTTCACAAGCGAGTGTTGATCACATGTTGTATCGATTGAATAAACACGTTTTTCCCCTTTTGAAAGATTCTTTTGAAAAATGCATCGATAATGATAAGTATTGTTGCGCGGAAGAAAGACGATGTAGCGGAAGATGGCACTTCTTTAGGTACAGTAATCTGTGTTGTCGCAGGTACCGTAACAATGATATGGCTCTTGGTGGAGTAAATGTGATAACGATGCTGGAAACAGATGATATGGTGTATTGCGTCGTTTGCTCAAAAGCTAAAAACAAGACAGAAGTACTCAAGCCTCATACATACTTTGAGAACTGGAAGGAGTCAAGAAGTGCTGTGAGTATGGAGACTGCAGCTATTGTGAAGAGATTCATCCAAAGCCAGGACATGTAAGATATCATAAAATGATCGCCGATGGTGATGATTCATGATGTGGGATGATTCTGGACATCAACCTGAGCAAAAACACCATTATTGGAAAAATAAAATGCAAAAATCATCTACCACAGAAGTTTTGCATTGCTGTAGATTACAAGTGTACAACTAGCTACAAAGAAAACGAAAAATTTCGCAAATGAAAAAACTCAATTAACGAGCTACTTCAATTGAGAGCAAGCGTAAATATGGCGATTGTGCACTACTTCAGAGAAGGCACCAGCTATAGGTGTCTAACCCCTGTTCAAAGACATGATGCCCATCATGTGTTTGAGAAAAGTCTTCAATGTGTCGAAATCGAATATTTTTGTGATGGCAAGGCGAAAGAAAATTAAGAAAACTTGATACCCGAAGTAAGGGAATGTGACCTCGTTAATGTAATTTTAAAAAGATGCAATATTCTGACAGATAACATCCGCAGTTGTGACGTACAAACTTGTAGACCTTGTTTTATGTCAAATCAGAAACTACGAGGGTCTGCTCTTCCTCTTTGAATAATCTAAATTTTCCAAGTTCTCCTTAAACGGGTTCTGTATTTCCTTTGCTTTAAATTTTCCGAAAAATCGTTCGTTTAATTTCCTGAAATGAATCTGGTGAATCTCAATACTGACGAAAAATTATAAAATTACACAAAAACACTGAAAGGGGATAAGTTTGAAAAAATTCTAGTTATCAAGCAGTCGAGTAGTATCAATATTTAGTTTTGTGTTTCTCCATTAAATAGTTCTTGCACCGAAAAGTTATTTTTTAACCCTGAGCGGCATGTTATCACAGTAGTAGAATCGTTCAATTCCTTGTAGGGCAAATTTTTTGAACCAACGGTTGACCCGAGGTGAAAATTGTTAAGACAAAAGTTATAGTGAATCGATTGGGGTGTATTTTCGTTTTTTCGATTTTTTTCGTATCTCTTCTAGTTTTTGAGATATCTCTCAAAAGTCATTTTTGGGGTGTTGAAAATTAAAGCTCTAGCTTTGACCATGTAGCGTTTCAAAATTATATCGAGAAAAGTCTCCTAAGGATTTTCATAGTGATCGCGATATTGAGCAAATTTTCAATAATTTTTTCAACTTTCCCTCAAACTAAAAAATTCATGGAACCAGGGTCGAAGACGGGAAAATATATTTTTTTGTTTTCTTCGTTGAAAATAAAAGAGATACGATTGTCGCGACGAAATTTATCTTCGTAAGATAACCATAGAGAAGCACGGTCGAGGGGGGGTTGAAGGCTCGCGTAAAACAAACGATCAATTTACCAGACACATTGTGACACCGAGTCGAGGTGGAAAAAAGCATTTCATCTTATATAAGTCTATTTAAAACGCTTTTTTTTTGTTGTAAATACAAGGGCAACGTAACCGAGTAAACGTGAAAAAAAAGATGCTTCGCGATGAGCAGGAAAACTGCATTTATTTTTGGAAAGGCGTCCGTTAACGTTGACACGAGCCCTCTTATGCGATCGTAAGTGACATGAGATCGTTGGGTGGACGGCGTAAGAGCAAGACAGATTCATTTTTCACGTTGATTTAGTGGTAGGGGCTGGCCCGATAGATGGAAAAAACCTCATACGACAGAGTAAGGCAATGGTCGAGAATGATTTTAGATGCGGAGACGAAACGACAATTGAAGGGAGAAAGGTACAGAGAAACAGATCCGGATAAAGAGACGTGAGAAAGTACGAGGTTGGTTTGGGGTTGACGGGTGTACTTTGGATGATTGTCGACGGTGGTAAAAGGCCGTTTGGACTAGTCCGATGGTTATTTTTATTTTATTCGTATTTACCGCGAGCATCGTGTATGCTAACGAAGAAAAATACCGGTTGATTCTTAAATCGCGTGATCGCGTGCTTGAGCCAGCTTCGGTTTGTTTTCCCGTGCGCTGTTTCCACGGTTACTTACGGGCTGCGGTAATATCGCATTCCGCCCTTTTTGGAGCCGCCGAAGAGCGGCCCCCGTGTTTGGTCGGCGTTAATAATGGGGGACAAAGCGGCGGCTACTCGGAAGGCGGAACGATTTTGAATATTTCACGAAGCGATGGCCGAAGTAATTTTCTTTTTGTAGTTTTTGTAGTTTTTTTTTGTTTTACGATATTTTTAATATTGAAGAGTCCCCGTTCGTGGTATATATAATCATCGAGTTGACCGAATGTGATATTCGATTTGGTTCGTTAGACAATCGTCGATGTACGAGTGTAACGTGTCTGGGTTTTTTTCGCGGTATACTTCATTGTTCATTGTATGTTTGCAATATGAAGAAACACATCGTGGATGAACGAGAAGCCGACACGTAGAAAAAGCAAACATGGATGAGGATTTTTAACGTGTTTTTTTTTCGCCTCGCGGAAGAGCTTCAAAAGTTTTTTTTTCCGAGCTTCGTTGTATATCCGCGGAACTCTTCTCGGTCGTGTAGGTTGCAAACTTACCCGAGACGATGGTACTTGGATGTTGATTGACGAGGGTACTCTAACGTGAAGCAATACGAGGTGAGTTGCGTAGCTTTTGTTTTGTATTCAAAAGGTTGGCGTTTGCGAGCTTCTTGCGTATTTTTTTTTTGTTTTCCAAAGGAATCGCAGGGTACTTGGGTCGTTGATATCGATTTTTTTTCTTCGTTAGGAAATCGCGAATTGTAATTAGATTAAGTGCGTTGTCGAGTGGTTTTTTTTGTTGCGGAGGAGTATGATGGAGGTGCGAAATTGATTAATTATCGTTGTAAGATGTTCGCAGATTCGGTTGAAGTGTCATACGAATTTTGGCATTTTTTGTAATTTAATTGGTTGCGTTTTTTTGAATTTTTTTCTCTTCTTTAATGTTGGAATTTGTGTTATTTTTTTCATTACAAAGGAAAGAAATGTTTAATTGTGCATGTTTTGATTCATTTTAATTTTAATTTTTTATTTTTTATTATTTTTGTCGCAATTTTTTTCGAATTCGATGAAATTGTGGGATTTTATTTGATAATACACAAACCATTTCTAATTTTTTTTTTCAGTTCTATTTGTTTTGAAATACTTTACATGTGATTTTTTCCCGCGAATATCATTAATCACAACTTTTCCTCGTAAAATTATCGTTAAATTGGTAATTAATGTAAAATGCGAGTTCTTATTTGTTTCGATTTACGAGTTTTTTTAATTTAATGTTACATATCGAAATGATTTTGTGTTACAATTCCAATAATGTGAGAAAAATTCGAACTTGAAATATTAATAAAGCCAATCGAGGACAATGAAGTAATACTCGAAGATTTAACGCGAGATTTTGAGCTTTGCTTGCCCATGAAACCCCCCCCCCCCGCCATTTCCTTCACCGGTCTCACATTTGGTTTTTTCAGTATGATTGTCATGGTTGGGAGATATGTTGAGCAAAATTTTGTAAAATTTATTTAGTGAGTTTGAATATGTAAACATTCAAATCATGCGACTGCGGCGCTAATCATTTGCGGTGTCGTATTTGTGAATTAAGTTAATGTCACAAATGATAAAAAATGAAATCTTGAGATTTCACGTCTTTCTCTCAAAATTGACCTTAGGGTGGCAAAATAAAAGAGGAAGCTAAAATTCGATATATTTGTGGAGTGAAATGCCCCTCACAAGATTTTCCTCGAGGGTGGATTTCTGTTCGCAAGTTCCTCGTAAATGCTTGCCTCCTCGAGTGAACTTTTTGCTTGTATCTCGGCTGAAACCGGTTCAATCAGAAAATTAGCTCAGTTCAAAATTAAAACCAGTAAAATTCTCTATAGAATGGATCCCAAACAAAGTGATTTTGATGGAGACTAGTGGATGTCGAGTCGATTTAATATTGAGAGACGTAGAAAAAACTACATGAATGGCGTTAAAATTACTCGATAACCGAAGACGTAAAAAAACGAATTAGAAATTAAATTAAACGTCGACTCGTCCCATTCCCTTCACTATGCACCTTTTTCTCTTCTTCTGCACGTTTTTTTTTCTCTCAGTGCAAATGAATGGTGTGTAATTTAGTTTACTCGTGTTTGCGGACACGTGCGCGCGTGTAAAGGTATATATTTGTATTGGACGACGTATAAGTCGGTGTTTATTTTAAAAGAGCATCGAAATGAGCAAAACTGCTGGTTGGTCCGAAAAGGTGTAGCGGAAGTGGAGGTCGGGGGAGGGAAGAAGGAAGCTGAGAAAACGGCGAAGTTTTTTCATCCAATGTGTACTTATACCGGCGAGTTTGTATTTCCCTGGAGCCTTTTTTTTCCTCTTTTGTTTCTGGCTGGTCTCGTCTTGCTTTTTTCGATTGGCGTCGCGTATATTCGATGGTTGATTTTTCGCGTTTTTTTTTTTTGTGCTAACACGTTAAGGTGAGACGAGTACATCGATCGTGAGGTTTTTTTTGTATTCTCGCTTTTACCGAAGCATAGGCGCGGCGACGGGATGTATACATATTAATATATTCGAGATGGCGAAACGACGATAAAAAAATATGTTAAGAGAGTGCGACAGAGAGAGAAATCGTGTTTGAAAGTAAGAGAAAGGGGACGAAAAAACAGCCAACAATTAGAAATACTAAAATTACCGGCGTTTTTTCCTTTCTAATTGTTTTTCGCAATCGTGGTTGTTGATATCGGCTGCCATGGTAACGCGGACGCCTTTGAGGCGGGGGTGCGTACACGGAGGGAGTGAATCGTGTACGAAGGGTTGGTCTGCGGAGCTTTTCCGAGCGTTACGACCTAACTGCATTCTTACCATTATGTAACGAACCGTGCACCGTTGTACGTGCAGTTTTTTCGCTCGTTTTCCGATGACGACCGGTGTGGTAATCGTGTTTTTCGGTGCGACTTGAAAAAGGTAGTTCGGTGTGGTATTTTTTTTTTTTTTGGAAGTAATTTGTGGTGATGGGGTTCGGAAGATGTGATGTCGAGGGGATTTGCTGAGATGGATGTTGCTCGGGTACCGGAATGATCGAAGGTGAGTTTTGTTTGGTTTTTCAAGCGATGTCGAGGCGGTCGAAAATGGAGGAATTTGATGGAGGTGATTGTGGTGGGATGTGGATTTCAAGGTTGATTGTTGATTTTCTTCGATCGTTATCGATGCTTTGAGTGAGTTTGAAATTCAGACGGGGTGTAAGGGAATGATGCGAAATGTACGTGTCAAATTGTATTTTTTTAATACCGTTTTTATGGCATTTTGGTATATTTCTATTATGAAATGCTGAAGTTCCATTGCTTCGTAGGTGTTCTTTTTATAGCGATGGGATGCCCAAGTCGTCTTGTAGTCTTCGGAAGTCTCCTGTACAAAATTTGAAAAAATCCGATGACGCTTTATTTCAGCATCAAGCCCACTTTCTGTAAAAAAAACCTGGAGAAAAATTTTCAAAATGTCAAAATATTTGATGAGAATTTAAAAAATTGACTATGGAATTGTCCAACTCTCTAGATTTAAATTTTTCTTCACTTTGCTCGCGTTTTTGTTTTTTCAGAAAAAGTGAGAGATAATTTTTATAAAAATTCAAACTACTCGTATGTATTTATGCGATAAAACTTCTTCAAAGAATAACCTAAATTTTCGTGAAAATGAGAAATCAGACTGATGAAGATGACTGAAAAAAAACTAACGCAATGAACACTGAATTTCAGAATGTGTCCTTGAAATTTGTGAAAACAAAGATGAAATTGAATAGAAATACATGATACATAACACGATAAGTGATAATGGCTTACTAACAGTGTAAAAAAAAATCTGTCCAAAAAGCGAAGATGCTTCGTTTATTTAAGAAAAGACATTAAAGTAATCAAAAGATGTAATAAATTTTGAAAATGAATTTCTTTCTCGGTGAGGAGAGAGGAGAAGGGGGTGGTTCGGTCCTTGATAAAGTCACGCTTGAAGTCCTTCCCAAGTCCTTTATCGTGAATTTCCAAAAACCATTGAGAAACTCGAACGTGGAAGTTTTAATTTGAAGTTTTGAAAGAACAGTGTTCAAGTATTTTCATGACTTTTGAATGTCTTTCGAGGATTGAGGATTGCAAAATGAAGAAAGGATGTTTAAGGGGCAAATTAAGGGCAAAATTGATAACGAAAAGTTGTTCTAAGCTGAAAAATGAGGGGTTTTCAATCGTTTCGATCGGTTTTGGCTTTGGAAAATTTTTAATGAGAAATCAACGATTTTGAGAATTTTGTAGTGAAAATTAATTTTCAAGGTTAACGTATTTTTCATTTTTTACAATTTTGAGAACCCCCAAAATACCTTTGTCAACTTCAAACAAGATGTTTTTTCCTTTTTTTAATTGAATATGCTATTGTCAGTTTTAAATGACATTTTAAAACCTTTTTATTAAATTTTTTCATTACAATTTTGGGAAGCATTGTTATCAATTTTAGACTAAATGTTTTTTTCATAGTTTTTTTTATTCAGTTTTTTACAATTTTGAGAAGCCCTAAAATACTTTTTTCACATCTTGATTTCTTTCTTCCTCGAAATTTCTCTTCATACGAAAAAAAAAAAAACAAAGTAAAAGATTTTTCAACAAATTATACATACAGTATGCACTCACGCCCCCCCCTTCCATACACCATCAAACGAAAAAAATTCACAAGCTTTTCAACGACGACACGTGTATATATATATGCAGATTATACGTAAACGAGAGAAATAGCGTCAAGACGACGACGTCGAATATTTTAATTAATTTTTATACCCGAAGAAAAACGAGCCGACGAAACGAAGAGGGGCGGGGGAGTGGTGGAATATGGAAGAAAAACGAAGCACGTTGCTTTGCGGTATTACATTAGGCGAAAATATCGACGAAACTCGAACGCGTGAAATTAGACGTCAACGTCGAGTTTTCGTACTTTCTACGCGCGGTGTTACGATTAAATGCTAAATTATCGTACGCGATGATACGATCGGCGTCGAGGAGGTGGTCGGTGCGTTGGGAATGTCGCGAAGTTATGGAAATATTTTAATTTTCCAACCAAGGGGGAATTGGTAATGGGCTTCGAGGATATTAGCGACGTAATGAGAGAGAATTAGGGTGAATTTTGATAGTTGGAATCGAGCCTTGGAAGAGTGATCTTGTCGAAGTGACGGATTTTTGGGTGGAGGAATTTTACTGGAGGCGAGTATCAAGGGTTGACGAGGATGTTTGCCTTGCGGGTGACGAAAGTTTAGATAGAGATGAGGGTTGTCATTCTTGAAGGGTTTTTATGGTTTGGGTTCATTTGTAATATTTTTTGGGTTTTTGAGATATTTATGGCCGAATTTTTTGGTTCTGTCGAAATTACCAATTATTACAAATCTGTAAAATTGACCTAGTGTATGATTCGATTTCGATATATTATTTCAGAAGGAAAATAAAATAAGTATTTGAGAATTTTGGTAATTTTTTTGAAATATATTATTTCACGATAACTCGACTTTTTGATTTTTATTGAATTTGATAAAATACACATTTCGTCCATGTTTTCCGACAATCCGGCGATATATCGGTTTAAATTATAAATTCGAATAAAAGAAACGATTTCTCGTGTTTTTTCATTTTTTTTCATTCGTTTCCCTATAGCTCGTTCTGTGCGAATTTTTCGTATCCATTTTGCCATAAGATATTCTCAACGATGTTCCGCGTGTCGAATATGTAGAAAATTCGTTCCGACGTATTTTCCGCGTATTTTTTTTTTCATTCGTTCGGAGTTCCCGTCGTTCTCGCGGGATTGCTTTTTTTTTTCGCCGAAGAACGAGAAGATAGGGGTGGATTATCTAAAGCTCGTGTCTTGTATTCGTGTACAAAATTCGTGCACGTTGTGCGCTTCGGGAGCTTTTTAAAAATTGACGCTGTGGCGTATTTTCGGTGCTGGACCTTGACCAGATGTTGAATTGTGAAAGAAGCGGAAAAAGGGGCTTAAAAGGTGAAATATTTATTGAGTTGGGTGTCTTTGTGTGTGAGCTTTTAATGGATATGATACGGATTATGGTGCAGGGAGCGGTAAAGGGCGGAAAGGATGTGGAGGATTTTACCGAAAATTATTTCGCGTTTTTTTCGTATATTTAGAGATGAAAATTTTCGCGTAATTTGGAGCTTGTTGTAGTTGGAATTTTAATGAGGGAAGTAACACTCGTGGAAAAAGGCTACTTACTGAAAGGATTTTTTTCATGTAATCAAATACATAGCCCTTCCACTTTTTTTTTTTTAAATTGAGAAAATAAAACGAGAAAGATACTAATCGGTTGAAAACGGTGAAAAAGTAAGAAAACATTTTCAAGTTTATTTCGGTCTCGTTAAAAGATTAAAAATCGTATTTCAGGATGTTGAACAAGTAATGAAAGTCACGAAAGTAATAAAAAAAAACCATGATTTCAGTCGTTCGGTCGTAAAAGTCACGAACTCGGAAAATGGTGAAAATAAGTTGTTAATTTTTCTCTTGTGAAGTTCGTAAAGTACGGGAATTCGTTTCTCGAAAAAAGAAAAACTTTGAGGAGCTATTTTCCACGTCTGCATTCTTGGTAACACTGATCGGAAACGATGAGTTAATTTTGGTGTCTCCGGTTGCATATGTTATGCCGTGAAAGTGGGGCGTCGTATTACTAGTGTCTGTCAGTTTGCAAGATGAGGATCTAAGTGATCCCCTTCGCCTCTCCGAGTAATCTGAGGTTGCATTTTCAACGACTTTGCAGCAAGTTGCGTGCCATACCCCTCCCCCCTCCATTTTTCATCTAAGCACCGTGGTCAACTCGTGATTTTATTCGTATAAAAAATATACTTTCGCCCTTGAGCCTTGACAATAACGCTGTGTAGCCCTGATTTCACCAACAAAGTATAAAATCAAAATTTCCCGCCATTTTCAGCCAATTAAAATCATCGATTGACCTTTATCGTCTTTGTGATGTGTAAGTTGTGCACTTCTTACGTATGATGAAAAAAAAAATAGATACGAGATGAAAACTTGGAACGAGAATATCAATGTACATAAAAACTCGCTATGGTAACAATTTTCTATTGGAACAGCAAATGGGTTAAATCAGGGAGGAAAGGGGGGTTCGCCTTATTTTTACGTTTCGCTATTGTAGCCGAAAATTTCATCGGTGTTTGGCGGATATTTACACGTCGACGTTTGTAATCCTCCGCGAAAGGGTTTGGTAAAACGTGGTCGTTGAAGCGAAACGTGAAAGGGCTTCACCCTAATTTACCGCCCCCGACTAAGCCGGCGGTTTGACCAAAGAAACAGATAGTGGAGTGAGGACGCGGGCTGTGGAAACGTGTATAATTGATCGGGTCGGTTTCACGATCGCGAGATTTATTCGGGTGCGAGTTCCTCCAGAGCTGGAATGCAGTCGAGTTGTGAGGAGTTTGTTATCGAGGTGAATGTCAAGTACAATGCTGGTTGCGGAAGAGGGTTCGGGCCTCTGAACTCATTCCGGTCGACGTAAGATGAATACATTCTTGTGACGTGTGTGAATGGAAGATGGCAAACTAGTTAGTGAAGTCGAAACGAGCGCGCGTGGTAAATGAACGATAAAATACGTTATGGTTTCGAGGTAATTTATCCGGGAGCCTGAAGAGGTAACGGATGAGATGAATTATATCTACGGTATGTGTACTTGTAATTTGCGGAATAAGATAACTCGACGAGTAGACGCTATTGTCTTGCGTCGGACATATGTAGCGGTATCAGCGAATCGGCGGCGGCGCTTGAGAAGTTGTAATTTTAGCGTGAAATTAACATGTACCGTATATGGTGTTTGTGTTAGCATATAGAGACGATGTGGTAGGTAAAATTAAAGTTATTACATGGCCTCCCCTCCCCGTCTCCGCATCTAGACTTGGTTCGCGTATCCACGAACACGCGTTCGTTTTAACATGGCGGGCGAACAACGAACAGGCGATACAGGTAAATACCGCAATGCAGTTTTACCCAAGTCGAAGGGCCGGGATGTAATTAAACGGCCGACTAAAGTTGAATGTGTATCGATTCAAAGGAAGAGTTTTCGCGAAGCAGCGAAAAAAGGGTAAGACTTTTGTTATGAGCAAAGCTCCGCAACGAGGTTGTAAAATTTATCGCGATGGCGTAACGTAATAAGACGTCAGACATCGAGGATAATGAAAGAGATACAAGCAGTTTATCGTAAATACGAGGATTATACGAGGATTTTTATCGGCGCAACGTTATATGAGAATTCACCCTCGTGTTTGCGTTCTCCTTTCTTTATTTCGGCTCGGTTATCGAATGTGGTGTCTGGTTGAAATGAAGCCAATTCGACAAAGCTGGAGTTTGATGCCATGACTGGTGAATGGAAGTGAGGTGCCAGATTACCGGAGGCCAAGTCGGGTGTATTTCACAGGAACCTGTTGATCGGAAGGGGTTTAGATGAGGTGAGATTAGTGTACTGTGCGTTCTCATGATTTCAACTTGAGCTTGACTAGTTTTGAGGATGATGTAAGGAGATAGGTACCAAAGAAGAATGGAAGGAGACAAGATGTCGGTTCGCAGTTCTCTTCTTAAAGAAATTTTTACAATAAATGGTGAAATGGAAAATCCTGTCTAGAGACAGGGAAGGGGGAAGGGAATAGAGGCTTAGCTAACAAAGTACGTAGATTTTCGGAATGACCTTTCGCTCGTGCTTTAAATATCACGTGAAACGGTCAACTGGAAAATTTAAAAATCCTTTATTTATTTTGAAATGAATTGGCAGAGGGAGGGGGTGAAGGGAGTTGACTATTAAGGAGGCGCTAATTGAGAAAGTCCACAGTAATCGACAATATTATCGTAGTTTTACAAAGATGATGACTAGAAGCTCACGAAAACGAAATAAATAATGAGAATCTGATGACAGGTTTGAGAGGGGCCGAGGGGGGTGATAAGGAAGTATTTGTACGATGATCCAAAATTATTCAGCATGACCGGAATAAAGAATTTTTGCGACTAAATAATATTAAAAAATTTATACTCTTTGCCCTCTTCTCATCTCCCTTTCTAGTGTTCTTAGAGTAGCATTTTTTTCAACGATCTTACAGCAAATTAAAGGTGGAAATTTCATAGAAATCACCAAAATTAAACATTGTAATGATTAATTGCAATAATTTCTACTCTTCCCCCCCACTTGCACCCCCTCCTCTTGCCATTCCTTCGCATTTTTTCGGTGATTTTGTAGTAAATTGAAGGTGGTTAATATTTTTTAATATGTACAAAATTGAGCATTTTTAAAAGTAAATGTAAAAATTATTGTATTCTCTCCTCCCCTCCCTCATTGTTCTTGTAGTGGCATTTTCTCGAAGATTTCATAGAAGATAAAAGGTGAAAAATTCTTGAAAATTACCAAAATTGGGCATTTTTGTGACAGCATGTAAAAATTTTTGCATCCTCTGCATCCCTCCCCCTCTCAATCTTCCACCATTTTCTTTTGACAGCATACTATTTACGGTTTTATAGTAAATCAAAGTTCAAAATTTTGTAAATGGCCAAAATTCAGCATTTTCGTGGCAGTGTTGAAATTTTTGCACTTTTATCTGGTTCTCCTCCTCTTTTCCCCTCAAGTGTTTTTTTAATAGTATCTACATCAATTTTATAGCGAAGTTCTAAAATTGAAGAAAATTGAATATTTTCACAACTGAATGTGAAAAATTTCACTCTTTACTCCTGTAATTTTTTTGCTTTTTTTCAACTTTTTTATTATTTTTCTCCAGATTTTCAATATTTTGGTAGAAAATTTATGCGGATAGTTGTCAGATTTGTGTTCCACGTTCTATTCAATTTTTGTATGTACATGCCTGTCTACCTAATTGCCTTGATAACTTTTTCAAATGTTTGTAAAATTTTCAATTTTTTTTGAATCTTGGAAAATTTTGAGGGGAATTTTTTCTCGAGATTAATTAAATCGGGATCTTGCAAAGAATTCCGATAAGTGTATTTACCGTGGAACAATCCTCAAGAATCGGTGATCTTTATTATCTGGTGTAGTAACCTTCCCCCCTCCTCCCTTGTCCTCGGAATACAAGGTTTAGATTGAATACGAACAGTCGATATATATGCGCGATAATACTCGTAAAAATGTGGAATTTAATGCAACAGTCTGATTTCGACAACGAAGTAGCGCTCGGTGTATTCGTCGGTCGGCTGGCGACCAAATACGAGAGGGTGGAAAAAAAAGAGCGAGACGACCGAAGAATGGAAAATATTTCATTTGGCGCGCGGTAATACTTGGTACGGCGACGACGATGATGACTCCGCGAAGGGAAAATATTTATTCGAGACGACCATACCATAGAGATTCTTTCTCGGGATTATTGCCGAGTAGATGAGGCGTTATGGAAGGCAAAGGGGGGAACGGGACCGTAAAACCGACGACGATACGGTGCAGTAAATTCGCGATGGGTTTTTTTCTTCGAGCATCGGCGGCTGATTCGTGACCGGCGAAGGGAAGTGGTGAAAATGAGAGAGGCGAGAGGGACGAGGCGGAAAAAAATGGAAAGATTGGGTGTAATGTACGCGGGCTATGCGCGCAGTATGATCAATAAAATTATACGATATAAAAAGGGCCGCCGCCGACGGTAGTGGAAAATGCCTTTAGCACACGCATCGCGTATATGGCTGGCGTCGGGCGACATATTTCTTGGCGCCGATGCGTCGTGGCTGGTTAGCGGCGTCGTGGCGCGCGTTGTGGGGGAAGTCGGGCGGACGCGTTTATGGGATATTTTACGCGATACGGTCGCCGAATCGGGGCCTTTTTTAGCTCGTCGCAACGGTTGCGGTGGTTGGCGTGCCATCGGACGATTAGCGGAATTTAGAGGATACGTGGCCTGGGTGGTATTTTTTGAGCGTCTTGACGAGTCTAAAGGCGACGGTACGATTACGTGTTGGAAATACCAATTGTCGGTGCATAAAGAGAGGTCATACACGGGGAAAAGTCAAGGGAAGCTTTGCGAGAGAGAACGGATCATTTATCAGGAATCGTCGGAAACGAGGTTGCGATGCTACGAAAGCCAACAGCGACGTTACTCGTGTAGTTTTTTCTCTTCTTGAAACACCTTCCAGTTTATAGGGTTAGGTGTAGGTGGCGGGGGTAAGCGCCAGCCAAAGCCTTGTTAAAGCTTTTACATAGGCGCAATCGATATTTTTCTAATTATCGGACTCGCGCCACGTCCTCGTAAAGTACAAAGCAGCAGGTCGGCGACCGAAAGCAAGGGGTTGTGTTGGGCGACTAAATTAAATGGAGGTTTTTCCGCCACGACGAGCTGTTGCAGTAATGCAGGCTGCGTGATGTAATGAGATAGCTCGATGTGTTTTTATTTCACGTACAAGTCGAGCTATGACTTGAGACAGGATGGATTGCGGAAAGTTTCCAAGATTTGGTTCACATGTTGGAATGTTAAGACAGAAAGAGATGGTTGGGAATTTGAAGATATCTCGGTTCCAATGAATTGGGAGGATAAAGAAGGAAATTCGGTGGTCTTGATTTCGTGCTGCAACAAGTGATACGAGGGGTTTTGTATGAATTGGATGACCTTATATGTATTTGTCCATTGGATATGTCAACATTGTGAGGTTTGTTGGTGTTGTTTTGGCTATCACGATGTGCTATTCTCTTTTTAGTCGTTTTTTTTAGTTTTTAGTTAGACGTTTGACTGGTTTTGTGCATTTTTGGCGCCTTGATGGAACTAGATTGGTTTTTTTTGTTTGATAAAATTTAATTTATCGATCAAAATTTGACGTTGGGAAAGGATTTCTTCAAATGTTCAAAATTTCATGTCATTTATTAAAATTTTTTTGGCAACACTGCTAATTTACTTTTAAAATGAAAATTGCTATTTTTCCCCCCTTTCTCTCCTATTTTCCTTTTATCTTTTTATTAAATTTTTTTCGTGTAGATTGATAAAATAATAAAAATTCTAAAATCGAAGAGGTCAACTTGAAACTTTTATTTAAAATCTTCCCCGATTGTAACAGGATGGAAAGCAGTGTTACCAATAATACGAACAAATGTGCAGGTTATTTCGTGTGAACTTTTCGTGTATCGAGAGCGTCGGGAAGTTAAATATCTCTTTCGTCGATTTACCGACAAATAAACGAAATGCATTTGTGTGGTATCCCCCTTCTCCGTGAGGGGATTCCTCCTTCTGAGGTTGTGATTTCCGTTCATCGAATGTCATCGAAGTGATGTGATTCGAAAAGAAGTGGTATCAATGTGGGATACGGATTGGATACAATTATCGTGTAATTAAATATTTTCGAGGATTGTGTAGTTGAGGGGGGGGGGAGATTACGTGTTATTGAGGTTCTTTTCAGAAGGATTTCGTGTAGGAAAGAAATTCATCACGATGTGAATTTTTACTGGTTAATTTTGTTTTTTTTCGTATTTTGCCTTTTTTTAACTTGTTTTTTTTTCTAAGTGAGAATTCATATCGAAAATATTTCATGTTATAGTACGTTAGGTCGACCTAATAAGTATTAAAGGCGTATTCGAGTTTATGCACATACGAGTACACACGTAATTCCCCAGACAATCGGTTCGAACGAAACGAGAAATAGGAGGTGCTTTCCACGTACAACTGGCAACGTGTACTTAATACCTGTGAAATATATGACGTCAAAGGGGAAACAGCGAACGAAGATGTGCGGAGGCTCACGCGTGTTTTTTTTCGACCCATTATGCACGAAAAATGTTACATAGAGGCTTGCGATCGGATATGTAAAAGTCAAGGATATCTATACGGTATTGCATTATTTTTACACGATATAAAAAGTGAAAAAACATCGAGGGGTGAGAGGAAGAGGGGAGGTTGACGCGTATTTAGAAATAAGACGATTCACATTGAAATGTGGCAATTACGATGCACAGGTTACGAAACTCAATCCCCTCCATCGTGGTTTCAGCTCCGGTATATTATATTTATTTTTACTTTTTTTTTCATATCGGAAGTAATGCGTATACTTAAATGCTTCTTTTTCTCGCAAATTTGACGCGTTGGTTTTAGAAAATAAGGAAGGAGGAGTTGACTCGCCCCTGCGTTTAATACGTCTTCGGAGACGAACCGAGTCGGTCGGCGTTTTTTTCATGTTTTTAGGGTGATAGAGGAAATCGTTTTATTTGCAATACGTGCGCTCGACTCGGTACTTGAAATATTTAATTCGCGAATTCGACATTTAGGAAATTAAAAGCGTTTATGCGGTGTCGTCGGTGCCGCGGCGTGCCCGATGAAAGCGTCGAGATCAATTTGGAGTATGCGATGAAGAGATATTGGTGCTGGAGATGAATTTCGGAGCTATGCGTTGTGTAATTTGGGCCAATAATTTGGGGTGGAGTGTTTTTCAAGCATATTTTTGCTAGGAGGATGAAGTAAAGAACGCGGTGGAGGGGGTTTTTATGAAGAAATGGGTGGTATGAGAGGAAGGGGTACCCAAGATGGTGAATTTTTGTGGGGGGGAATTATTGCAGCAGGTGATTAGTTCTGAGAAAATGTTTGAGAATTGGTTGAGTGGGTGTTATGAAGATAGGGATGATGGAACAGAATGAAGGGGAAGGGGACGAAATGAAGACGAATCAATTTTTGAAAGACATTCTATTGGTTCTTTTTTTCGAATGAATTTTTCTGATTACAAATTTTTTTTATGACTTTCTTGAGGAAAACCTAATGATACATTTAAAAATAAATCCCAGTGAAAAATATACATTCAAATAAGAATGTAAAAAAATAGTTAATTTTGCATATTTTTGGATTTTTCTGTATTTTTTGAAGAATTAATTAATTTAATTATAATAATTTTGTATTGAATGAGATGAATCTTGAATACTGAAACATGAAAAATATGATTTTTCCCAAATTTTTTTGTCCAATTTTCCCTCATTATGATGAATTTTCAATATGGTTGTGATAAAAGTGAATGAAAATTGAAAAAATTTCGCCTCATTTGTATCACGTACCTTCACCCAACACCCAAATTTCATTTGACTCTGTATAAAATTATCGTGGCTGGATAAATTGGTGATTTTGAGCCTTTCATGCGATTTTATGTCTAGGAAAGGTCGCCTTCGATAATTTTACATAATTTTGGATGTCAGATTTGCCACATGCATCAAGTATCGATTATTTCGCTAAAAATTGTTAATCTGTGGCATTTTTGTGGACGAAAATATGCAACGAGGTGGAAATTTCTGTCGCGTCAGTCACGCATCCGCTCGAGTCTGTTTTCGCGTGTTTTTTTTCATTTTTTTAACACACTCATCTGTCATTTGTACGTTTACACATATCGGAGGACGTGTCAATCGAATTCGTCAAAATTGTCGCTTAGGCGTCACGAGGTGGCGCTCGAATTAAATTGTAACTAGTTCGAGCAGCTGGGTCAATTACGATGAAATACGCTAATTGGCACGTAGCATACGTCATCGCTGGTATAAAATCGGTCGGCGGTATGAGTCGCTCGAAGGAAATGTTTTTCCTCTTTTACGCCGTGCAACTCGACCTCATGTCGTTTCGGCGTTAACCTCACGTCGCGAATCGATTTATGCGGCTGAGTGAGATGGGCGAGGGGAAGGAAATATGAAAAATTCTCCGAGTCGTGTATAATCGACAGAAACTCGGTCTCGATTTTGTCATTGCGTTTTAGAACAAACCGCGAGATAAGGTTATGCGACCATCAGACGCTCTGGGAAACTTCTCAATTCGCGTGGAAATTCGGTGAAACGCGAGATAACTTGGTGTTTTTTTACGGGCGGAAATAACTTCACAATTAAACTCGGCGTGTTTCGAGTCGCAATAAATTGTAAGAATGGATGAGGCACAGTACGACGTTAAAAGTCTACGAAAAGAAACCATCGCCGGGGTAATTTCTTTTGTTGAAAATTAAATTTCGCGTTGCGAAGATGAATGCCCGGGGTGGGGGGAATCTTCGTCGATAAAATCGTAAACGCATTTCGCGCTTCGTTGGTGTTTAGGCGCCGTGCTAGCAAAAACAAAAGAAAAGCTCGATGTGTTTTCCTCCTCGCACCAAATATACAAACGAGGAGGAGGAAATGAAAGATGAAATTGTATTAAGACGCCGACGCCGCGACGAATATTTTCCGTATTTCGTGCCCTTATTTTCGACATCTTACTCGGCGTGTAGCACATGGCGAAAGTACCGGCGACGCAGGTAGCCGCTGATTCTATTGTTTTTATCGGATGATGGACTAGCTCGAGCAAAAAACAGATGATGAAATTTACTTTGTGTAATTTTCAGAAACTTTTTATGGTTTTCTCAAAAATTCAACCAGTGCTTCTCAGAATTTGCTTCTTCAGGGAGTGCGTTGATGCAAACGTAAAATGAGGGGTTTTCAATTTACTCAAAAATTCGGAAGATGCGAAAGAAACGTTTGAATGAAAAATATGTATTCTTTCATTATCTTAAATTTTTCGAAATGTTCTTTTTTTAACTGCATTGATAAATAACTAGCAATTTTTCATGAATTGTCAGCACTGCCGGAATATGTGACGTCATAATGTATATATTTTTTTTAAACAAGCATATAATGCGTTTACTTTTTTATGATTATAATTTCAATTTTTTTAATAAAGATTTTTGAAAATTTGAAGTTTGACCTCTTGAAGGGAAAGGGGGTGGTAAAGTTGTGAGATTTAAAAAAAATTGGTTAAAAAAGTATAAAAAATGTAGTGATTTTAAAAAAAAAAAATAAGAAATAATTTAAAAAAAAAAAGCATTGATAAACGATAATAATATACACGATGAAAGAAATTGAATTCATTTTTCCATTTTCTCCTCATTTTTCCTCCCCCACCCATTTTTATATATTTTTTACATTTTACAAACTTTTCCATTTTTGCTTCTTTTTGTCAATTTATCTATCTTTTTCTTTATATTTTATGCATTTCGTGATGGAAACATGAAAAAACGCGATTCCCCACCACCCTCCTCCCATTTTCTTGAAAATTATTCTCAAATTTAAAATAGAAGAACTTTAAATTGAATTTTTAAGATGTGAAAATTGTGATTTTTATAATAGCTGTTAAAAAAAGTGAAAAAGTAGTAAATTTACTGAAAAATTTAAGGAAAAGTAGTAAAAAAATTGAAAAATTGGAAAATATTTTTGAAAAAGTTACAAAAAAAGGGCTTACTTCTTTTTTTTTTACGAGCATAAAATACCTTCATTTTTTCATAATTTTGATTTTAACTACAGATTTTCTTTTAATTTCATTTTTTTTTTTGCAATTAATTTGACCATGTTGATTTGCATTATGGAAGAGGAGTCGAGTTGAAAAGTTTTGTGAAAAAGTAGCGATTTTTATTATGTGATGAGAAATAGTTTTCTCATAAAATCTCCAGTAAAATGTAGCGTACCATAGTTTCAAAGATCAAGAGGGGGAGGAGAAAGAGACTATGAAGTTAGCCTATTTTACGATAAAATTCGAATTTTTATTCTGTTGACCGATCACTTTGAAATTGGTGATTGGCTAATTGCAGCATTTTTTCGCATTGGTTTCACTTTCCTCGCACATCACGACTGAGGTACCGAAGAAGGAGGAAAATGAATGTCGAAGAATCGACTCGAGAAAAAACCCCCTTCTCCCTTCCCTTCTGCGCATCCATTATCGAAACGAGATTGAAAACTGGCATTATCAATGACGCATATCATAAGTGACATGTCGAAGCGTGCGTGGGAGAATGAAGAAGTGGAAGCAAGATGGAAAAAGTACGAATGTATCGGTGCAAAAGCGAGAAAAAATGTTGAAAAAAAAACGCGAAAAGGATAAAACGTGATAAAAAAATGGTAAACTTTACGCGAAAGATTTCGTCGGTTGTTCGCGCGTACACTGCGGCAGCGACGACGTACAAAAAAAACTGAAAAGATAGGAGCTCGAACGTGTCGCCGAATTCGAAATATAGGAAGAACTTTTGTGGGAAAAGAGACGTAGAAAGGTGCGGGGGGAAGCGCTCGGGAAATATGCGTCGAAGAAAGAACAAGGGTGGGAAAAAGTTTTTAAAAAATCATATACGCGAAGGTGCACGTTCGTATGGTTACGTACGGTTAAGCCGAAAAATGGTCGTTTATCGTCGGCGTATTACGGTTTGGGGATGCGAAGGGCGGAGAGACTTTGCGGCGGAATAACTCGGGCGCTAGAGATGGCCGGAGCCTGTACGCGGCGAGGAATCGTGCAACTTGAGTATTTGACAGTGAGATGGGTGTTGGGTGGATGAAAAAGTTGAGCGAGCTTTCGGTGGGATTTGGGTAGTTATTAATGGGAGTTTTCACGATAAGGTTTTTTCGATGATAATTCTTTATCGGTAATTGCGAATAGTTTCTTTTTATCGATAAGTCGAACAAAGAGCGTCGCCTTGTGGTTTATGCGTGCGATGTCTCGACCTGTCGGCTAGTTTAACGGTTCAATGGGCAGGATTGGAAGGGTGCGTGGATGCGTATGGTTTACAAATGAAATACAGTATACTTTTCGTGTTTGTTCGAGTGTAACGAGCGGAGTAGACGGTTGAGGTGCGAAGTGAGGTTTTAGTGCTTTTCGGTGAAAGATTTTTGTCGAAATGGGTAAAATTATGGATTTCGACGGTATTGATTTTTAAATAGAGTTAGAGTATTTACTTACATGTAGAAGAAATTTAATTATTTGGTGTTTTCATTTGTCGTTTTATAGAAACCATGAAGAGATTCAACGACAGCTTTTCCGGCGGACCGCCGAAACGATCGAAGATCGGTCCGGATGACGTGGAAATTCGGATTCTTATTCCGAGCAAGGTTAGTGGATGGTTTTTGATGTTTATATGGACAAAATTTTCCATCTAGAGACGAAATTTGTTATTTAAATGGGAGAGAATTGAAAAATATATTCATTGTAAATCATAAATTGATCGCAGAGGTGTGGATTTGTACTCGAAGGAGGAAAGAATAACGTAATTCTTAATTTAGTCGAATTGAAGCAGGAAAATGTACACGAATTTATTTTTTTTTTCGCTTTGAAAAATATTCTATAATCTACGTATTAATGCAAGCGAAAAAAATAACGTTAGTTGGGTCCCAATGTCCCAAAATTGATATATTTCAGGTTAAAAATGATACAGTACAAGAACGCGCTTGTAAATAGCATTCGCCGCTGAGAACTAGTGGCTCTGGTGCGTTTACGCGCTGCCCCGTTCCGCGCGAACGAAACGTAACAATGCGCAAAGGAGTCGTTTTGCACGTTCTAGCGCGCGTTGTTCTATTGCACGTGCACGAAATGACGCGTAATGCGGATGAACCACTTGCAACTAGTTGAAAATTCCTGTGAATGCGCGCGCATTCGAAATAATACTGGAATGATTTTTTTTTCTCGGAATGTATCAACTTCAGGGACATAATGTATTTGAACTTTTTTGTTTCTATCAAGTGGCAGAATATTTTACGATTTTTTTCAACGCAAGGGAATTAATTTTTGGGCGATTTTTTGATTTTTCGTTGTAATTTTGTTGTAATAAATATAACTAAAAATTACATCCTTTTTTAGGGGGTTGAAAAATGTGTGTGAAATGAGTCTTTTTAACGTTGAATACAATATCTCAACATAGGCTAACAAATTATGCCTTTATTCAGGTACAATTCCACTTCCTTCGAATCAATTTACCATTTCACTTCTCATAAAGAACAACATTTTCAACGCTTATTAAAACCACATTTCAATCAATTTGATCGTCAAACAAACGAAAAAAAGAATGTCGAATTATCCGAAATGATTTGGAGAGGATGAAGTTACGATATTATTCCCGTTCATTACGCTTTTTTTCCTCGTCGTCGATTTTAGCCGAATAAAGAGTTCAATGGCGCGTACATAACGTCTCCTCGGTGCCCCTCGTCGATATTTCGCTGTTTTAAATTGATATTGCCGAAAAAATTTTCCATTCGTTTGAATTCGATATTTGCAAATTCCTCTTCGTCTTCGCAGGACGATAATCTTTTAATACTTTTTTACAACCGAAGGCGACGTCTATCCGGTGACTTTTTTCGGGGAAATTGGAAGATTTTTTTATCGAATTATTACAGTGTTTTTTTGTTATTTTGGATTTCGAATAGATGAATAGATTTGATAGGCGAATTCGTCGAGTTTTTCGTGCTAATGTGAATTGTGAAAAGATTGTCTCAGGGTCGTAACATCGTCATTATTAATGAGGTGAAATTCAATTGCGATAAAATGTTTTAATGCTGAAGATTTTTGTTGATATTTTTATATCCAGCGGATGCGACCTTTTTTTTGCATTCTTTTCCGTGTACATTCTCTCGTGATTTTACTAAATTGAAAAATCTTGTTTTCTTTTGATGGTAGAAAAACTGTAAAAATTCAAGGGCGAAGATTGTTGAATTTTTTTCATCTCAAAAGCGAACAAAAATCGTAGAAAAATTTTGTAGTAGCTATTTCCACGTGTTTATTTATGTATTCTTCAACTGGAGTGGAAAATATATGTCTCTGGAGAATTTTAGAACTTTTTACGTTTGCATTTTTTGATGTAGTTTACTGATACGATTTGAGAGTAAAATCGTAGTTGTTTTCATATTCAACAAATTTCCCTATTTTACGATTATTGCTGGTGTTTTTCTGTATTTTTTCTCTTTTTGGATAAAAAGAAATGTAATTTCTCGTTACAATTGATTTTTCTTTTTTAACTCGAAGAAAACGAAAATAGTAAATGTCATGTCCAAGTAAGACAGCGAAGTAGGTAACCGTTTCATCTTAGAGAAAAAAATTTCGTGGGATGAATTACCAATTTTTTCTTCAGCAAAAAGTCCGTCGATTGAATGAAAATTTTTGTATTTGCAAATAAAACGTTTTCATGCGCGTCTGGTTTATTTAAATTTAGGCAAAACTCTAATTTTTGGAGAAATCGCGACGAAAAACCCTCAAAACCAGAAATATTTTTATTTTCAACGAAACACGTGTATTTTCGATCAATTGGAACGTATTTATTGTTCAAAAATATATTAATATTTTTCCAAAGTTTTACAAGATTTTTCTATGGAAATTCCGAACTTGTCCATTATTGGATAAAATTATAATCATACATATTTAATTTTCAAAAGAAATCCATCACAATATTTCATCTGAGGAGGGGTTTCGAAAGAAAAGGGACAAAAACCGTATTTACATAACGTAAAGTTCGGTTTGATTTGTAAAATGACATAACTTGCGACACGTGTTCAGTGCGGTGTGAATGACATTAGACACGTGTCTCGAGAGGAATCGTTTTCGAAATATTTACTCGAGTTTTACGCCTGCTTAACTTGTAAAAATACTTCGATAATTTAATATTTCATGTAATTTGAGCGTAAGACTTTATTGGGCGTGGTGGCTCCAATTTTCAACTTTTTTTTTAATTCGAGAAAATTTTGCCAATTTTTTTTGCACGTGCGAAAAAATTGTAAAAAATTCTCTCCATTTTGTTTTTTTGTTCTGAAACGAGAAGTATTTTCTCGGACCCTCCCCTCCCTCCGCACCGTTTACTCATTATACCGAACCAAAAGAAAACAAATGATGGAATTTCACACCTTTTGTGGGCCTTTTTTTCGGCGGATACGATGATAATGAAACTGGAAGTGGTTTTTTTACGAAAAGTTATCTCCTCTTGGTGTTTTTTTTCCTCGACTAAATCGTTAATTTTTGGATTTTTTTGACATTCACTTCACGCCCGATGTTCGCTATGGGCAAAAAAGGCGCGTTTCATTTGGAAAAGTAGCTGTTGAACGAGATATCCGCGGCGGAGGCCTTTTACGCGAGAGTAGCAATTTTAAAACGCGTATCGTATTACGAAAAACGACTACGAGACGTTCTTTTTAAAAGGTTCGCCGTGTTCGAAACATATGTCTCATTTATTTAGTAAGGAAACCGTACGTAGTGGAAAGCGCGGGGGGAAGGGGCTGGGGTATTTGAGAAAACGTATACCGAAGACGGCGGTCGGGTATTTGTGCGAAATGGTGAAAATTCGCACGCAGCTCCGGCGCGTGTATTACACGTACGGGAATATATTATTGATTGTGTGTGTTATTTCAGGTAGCTGGATCAATTATTGGAAAAGGAGGCGGTAACATTGCGAGATTGAGATCAGACGTGAGTATGGATGTTTTACGAACTTTTGTAATTCTTGGTCATTTTTCTATGTAAGGTTCCTTTATTTTTTTTTTTCATTTCTTATTTCTCCTGTATTATTTAGTTGAAAAAAAAAATACGAGTTAAATAGGAAAATAGGACGAGTAATTATAATAGAAAAGAAATTGGTATGAATACCCGCGTCGATGTACGCGTAAAAAAATGACGGTGAAAAAGAGGTTTCGAATTTTGTAACGCGTCTTATTTCCCTTGTTTTTATGCGTAGCTCTTTTACTTTTTTTTAGTAGACTAGAATTTTTTCAGGAATTTTTTCTCAATTTTTTTTTACAATTTTTTTTTTACGATAAAAAAAACAATATTAATTTGATATGGTGAAATTTTGTTCTCTCCCCATATGTATCGCTCTGTGTCTGCGTCCGTTGCCCTGTCACTGTAACCCTTCGCCTTGCGACTCGGCAAATACTACACACCGACACGCGAATTGCGAAAAAACCGAAAATACCTGGCGCGCGAACGACGGTGTGGCCACCAATATCCCTGTCCAACGCCCGACCCGGCCCGCCACGCCCAATGAACCGAACCGGATGCTCTGAATTTCAACATATGCCAATGCCGTGAATCCGCCACCATCCATACCACGAAATACCACCACTCGTTGGCAACCCTATGCCCGCCCGTTATTAATTTACGTACAAGCAGTTTGTGGCTAAGGTCACTGTCCCCGATTGCCCTGGGCCAGAACGGTAATTGCTTATTTCAATTTTTTTATATATAGTTAACCTTCCGTTATTTGTGTATGTTAGAGATTTTATTTTTAGCTATTTTTTTTTTTTGCTAACGACGCGAGCTAATTGAAAATTTTTTTGGAAGGATCTGCGATTCTAAAAGGCTCGCGTCGGATAAATTTTTTCCTAAGCACGAAGTTTTTTTGGTTGTGAAACGGTTTTTTTTTTGCCGTGGATGCACGATTTGTTATTGTAGTGTGTGCGATTTTTTTCAGTTTTTTTTTCATTTTGGTATTTGTATACAGGGTGTTTGGTAAGTAGTTGGACATTCGTGGAGGTGTCGCGTAGCGGGGGTGATTTTGTATCGTGTAAGAGGGGTTTTTGGAAGGTGCTGATGGATGATTTTTACATTAAGGTCGTCAGAAACTACGTTAAATAAATCATTTGTTGACAAATTACACAATGAAGGAGGCCTTTGGACATTTTTGGTAATTTTTTCTCGAAATTTTGAGAATTATTTTATCTGAAAAAAAACCCTCTTTTGTTTGTTACGTTTCAATGAGAAATAATCGTGTAGTAGGTGAGGAGGAGAGGGGGGTTGGAAATGTGTATTATGTAGCTTTGTGATTTCTATTTAACATTTTTCAAATCTCCCGTCCCCCTTCCCTGCGGAATGCATGGTAATTTTTTTGTAATTTTGAGTAATTCTCTTGTTGTTTTGATTTCTTGAACGTTCATGTAAAATGTCGTCATTTTGGGGTAAATTGAACAACATGGGGCTACTTTGTAATGTGATTTTAATTCGAACTAATTATCGCGTTTCAAAGCTATTATTGGAAGTTTCGTTGGAAAAAAATCCGTAGTAAATTCAGCGAAGCCTTTTGGGAGAAAATTGCCACGAAAAATCTTCAAACGCGTCGAATTAATGAACTTTTAAATTTGTTATTTGTAATTTCGTTGAGGTAATTTATAAAAACGTAGTTGAAGTTGAAAAAATCGATAAAATTATACGAGAAAAAAAATTCAGACGACTGATAAATATCTTTCCCCTCCACCTTCAATTCTTTTGAAGTTAAAATAAACGAAAATAAAATAAAATGAGTAAGTTGTGCTGAATTGCGTAAAAATAAATAAAAATAGAAACTCCGATTTTATGCGTATTTTCCCTGCTTGAAATTATGCTAGGAATTTTTTGAATTTATCATCTTTTTCAGCCCTGAAGTTTACTTATTTGTTGAAAAAATTATAGAATTTGAAATTTTGAGAATACTGTTGGACGGGTTTTTTATGCAAGAATTTTCAGTTGTAATTTTATAAATTTTTTCAAAATTTTTACTTTTTTAGGTTCACATTTATTTTTTATCAGAAGGGGGGGGGGGTTATTTAATAACCACTGCAAAAAAGTGTCTCGTGCATTTTTTTTCTATTCCTTGTGAGATTTTTCGTCCACCTCTCCTCCATTGTGAATTGAATTGTTAGTATATTTTTCACTCTCGGAACAAGATTTTTTAATAATGATTTTAACCGTAAATTTTATTTCGACATCTTCACAAGTTCAGGAAATTACTCCTGAAGTGTTGAATTTTTTACAGTTTTTTTGTATTATAAATCGTGAATTGAATGTTTAGAGTTATCATTCCAAAAAAAAACGTCTCGTAATTTGGAAAAATTTTACGAATTTTTCGACGGTGTAAT
This sequence comes from Maconellicoccus hirsutus, assembly GCA_003261595.1. Lineage (NCBI taxonomy): Eukaryota > Metazoa > Arthropoda > Insecta > Hemiptera > Pseudococcidae > Maconellicoccus > Maconellicoccus hirsutus. Next base: position 28,241 of record QBDW01001372.1, read on the forward strand.
ACTTTTGTTACACGAAGTTATCATTGTATCTGGTAACTGGTGTGATCACTTGTTCTTTTTCTGTGTAATTTCGAAGGTTCGACTCTGTCTAGGACGTATTTCCACGCCAACTACTTACCGGACAGCGCTTCATTTTATTTTCTTTTTAAATTTTTATTTGAAACGAAATTGTGTAAAAAGTTCTAATCTACGTTTCCCAATTAGCTAAGTCGGAATTTGAAGGCGCAACGCGCGGAACAAAACGTCGCTCAATGATTGCGATTTTCGCGCATAGCTCAAACGTTCCCTCGAAGTGTTCGACTTTTCTCTGCATCCTCGGCTCAAAATGAGTATGATCGGTGATGGGAGAAGAGAAGCCGAACACCTAAACGGGGGAGGCTTTTGGGAGGCGCGAAAGCTCGTTGCAATGCTACAAGGTAGCTCATCCATCGACGAACACTATAGGTACCAGGTACCTTATTTAATCGGTTCTTACGTTGCCCTACCGTAATGCCTGTTTCCATCGACGTCGTCTCACCTTTCTTTTATAACGTTTCTCCCCCGTGCATACGATATCTTTGTCTGTCCGCCTCTTCGTCCGCCTGTGTGTCTCTTATTTCTGTGTATTTTTACGTTTCTCTGTGTTTTGGTTCGTGCGTGTGTGCACCGTGTATAGGAAAATCAATGCGGCGTATACCCCTATTTCTTCGGCCGAAGTGAGACGTACCGGTGGTGTTTGTCGTTGATTACGTATACGATTTAACGGCAACGTAAGTCTTCACGTATACGGATACACGATACACACGGTTACACACACACGCGATATAGCCTCGTAGGTAACGATTCGTTGCGATCGCGGACGTCGCTATGGCCGCGCAAACGAGCTAGGCGATAAGTAGCACCGCTGCGTCGACCGTCTCGCTGGCACCTTACCCGAGGTGGAACACGTACCGCGAGAGAATTAAACGATACCACTCGTGTAGTTTTTTCATTCTCCTTGTGTATTTCGTACATGAAAAACACATAGCGTGAAGTACGAGGAAAGCTTTAATGTGAGGCTCGAGCACGGCCGAGGTGACCGGGAAAAGGTGTCGGCGAACGGATTTGGCAAGCATGTAGCGGAATTTCGACGCTGGTACCTTGCTGGTAATTAGCCATAGGGTGAGTTCGAATTAGGGGCTGTTTAGTGGCGAACGCGGTGATTTTATTGATATCGAGATGGTGCCGCAAAAAATAGGGCGTCTGGGAAGCTGATTTGACGAGGGAATGGGTGGTTTTGCGAAAGAAGTGTTTCGATGGTGTGCGTACGGGGGAGAGAGGGAGCTGAAATATTTTGATTTGGTTGGAGTGTTGTCGTAGAACGGAAAGGGTGCGATTTTTAAAAATTTCAAAAGAATGGGGAAACTGAATGTTTATGCTGAATAGGTGCTCGTCTGTTTGGTTACTCCTTGAGTATGCGATTTTGATGAAAATTGTTGGTACTTGACCTCATCGATTTTTCTTGAGGAGTAGAACCTAAAAGATTATGTATTGATTTCACCCTGATATGATATGAAACCAGATATAGCGTTTTGGGGAATATAAACAGAAATTACTCCTTCGGTATGAGATATAGACAAAAATTACACATCACTAAATCGATTGGTCTCGATGAGTAGGACATAAAAGTTTATTTGCTAATTCCGCCCTAATGTGATATTTAAGGAGATATGACGTTTTGAAAATCGTAAAACGAAATTACTCCTTCAGTATGAGATATAGACAGAAATTACCCATGACGAAATTGATTGGTTTTGATGAGTAGAATTGAAAAGGTCGTGTGCTGCTTTCATTCTAATCTGGTATTAATGGAGATTTGGCGTTTTGAAGGTTAAAAATTATCGCGTCTTTTTTAATTTACAAATTAGCCAAAAATTTCACAATAAGTCATTTGCAAAATTTTCCCATTTCGCATGTTTACGGAGTGAACGTACTTTGAATGTTAACAATCGTTGTCTTCTTTGGAACGGTTCCGGGGAGAAATATCCGTATAACTTATTGCGTAATATTTTCCGAGACCTTTGAAATAGGTCATGTGCGAATGTTGCCTATTTTGCATATTAAAGGCGCTAAAGTGGGTTGGAGATGAAAATATACAGAGATTGATGCTATTTGTGATCGCTAATGTTATGAATTTTATTTTCTTGAGGAGTTGTATTGAACGAATAGAGGTCATTGACCTTCAGAATGCCATCTCGATATCACCGAAAGAATAAAAATCACCCGTTTATTCGCCGGTATCCTCGATTAGGCAATTCTCTGGTAGCCTTCTTTCGGAGGATACCCTTCATGTAGGTTTTTTTTACCCAATCGTCGAAAAATATGGTATTCGGAAGTAAGCTCGGTGTTACTTTACGTCGGTATATTATTCTAAAGTATTAATCAAAGATTTTGTTATTTTTACGCAGTATTTTGACTGTAATTTCTACGTTTGAAAACGCGGTCAATGTTATTAACGAAGTTTTGCCGAATTTGGAGAATTCATCGGTAAGTATATTTTTCATTTGGGCGGAAAAAAGAAGATTGTCGAAAAAACAAAATGAACATGATAATTCGACGTTAATCCGGTGTACGTTTTCGTAAGTGTACTCGAAATTTTTCGAGCGGGGAGACGAAAGAAAGGGTGAGTTTTATGCGACTATGTCACGCTACATAGACCAAAGAGACGTGTGTTCGTGTCAGTTGGATATCGTGACAAAATGTGTAGAGCTTGGATGAGGAGGGTTTTTCGGAATGTGTCGTCGAAAATGACAAAATTCATGGTTTACGGTACTTTCGACGTAATTGGCGAACGGTAATTACGTGATGAGAGGGTTGTTGAAAAGTTGACGAAATTTTCGTCTCGAGTTGATTATTTCGGTGCGGAAGTTATACTATTTAGGAGCGATTTTTCGAAAAATCGTCGAATTTGGAGATTCGTGTTGTTGACGAATACGAACGAAATGCTGGATACGAAAATTTCCAGGTTTTTGGAAACGACCGAAGGAGCAAGACGGTCGTGACTGGAAATTTAAAACAGTGAAATTACGCGAAATAAGTAACGCCTTCTGTGTACGAAGACGTAATCGAACATTAAAGGGGGTTGCAAAAGGACATATTCTCTGGCAGCTTTTAACGAATACCTCTCGCGAAAAAAGAAAATCGTTTGTGGGAAAAGACTCCCCCAGTTAGAAAAAAAAACAAAGGGATGCTGGATTGAAAGAAGATCAATTGATTGGACGAAGAATGCCGCTCGTTATCGCGTTAAATTCAAATGAATCTTGAATTATCGTGTAAAAATTCACGTTTAAACGAATTAACGCGAGAGCCAGACGAGAGGGTTGAGCGGGGGACGCGCATAAAATAGATGAAAGGGCGTGAATTTGTCTTAGCGAACGGTCCTGTCGTGTTTTGAAAAAAATCCCCGGCACAATTTGGCCAGTTTTTTGAAGAAATTCCTTCTAGAAGATTTTCGTTGTAATGTTACGTATTTCATTGTGAGAAGGAGAAGAGAAGTAGGAGGCAAGCACCGGATTAGTTTGCGTTTACGTTGAGTAGGAGTGCTTCTAATTTGCATACGCGAGCCGGAGAAATTTTCTCGGAAAATTTTCAACGAGTCGGCGACAAATTAACAAGGTAAATACGAATTTTACCATAGGAGAAAAATGTGAAAAAGAAAGAGGGGAGAATACGTGATGGAAATATCGTAAGCTTTAGCATTTTAAATTACCTTTTGCAACGTTGAAGTGAGACGGCGAACTCGTAGAAAATCTGAGAAAATTACGTGCTTATTGTTCGCGAGGAAATTTCGACGAGGGAGGCTTCTTCGACTCCGTCGACAAATTCGAACTCGACTTTGCGTAAGATATAGGCGCTTTTGAAAATGCGGAGCCGCGAAGTCGCGATACAAAATGCCCCCGATGATTTTTTTTTTTGAATTAAAATGTCGTCGAATTCGCGTAGGCTTTTGCTCGGGGGAAAAATGGCGGAAAGTAACGAATTCGTTTTTTTGTGTTCGACTAAAAGAAGACATAGCTTGTCGAGTTAATTTCAAGGGATAAAGTTGGCCAGTGGAGGGTGCGAGGGGTAAGTAACAGAAAATACGAGGGAATTTTTTATCCTCGTAACACGTTGACAAAAGAGAACGGAGTAAATCTGTTGGAAATTGTTTCGGTAGCCGTAGTCACGACGTCATGCGGAGTTCTTTTGTTGCAAATTGAGGAAATTTTTCGCGCTCGAGATGGATTTTTTTCTGGTTGGAAGCGGAAAGGAGGTGAGAGTGGTAATTTGTGAAGGACGCGTAGGTAATTTCGATAGCATCGGTGGACCCCGCCTGTCCGGTGATGTAAATGCCAACCTTTGTGAAAAGGGTCTGATATGTCGAGGCGCGGTGGACTTCAGGGGGGGTACTTTGTATTATGTGATAGTATCCGAGATAGATTAAGTGGACGGTGGCGGAGTAAGGGGGGTGTTCTTCGGTGGTAGCGAAACGTGCTGCGTGTTAGCGGTGTTTTGAAGATTCTAGTGAGGGGGAGGGGTTGGTACGTGGAAGATGTGAATTCATAGTTGTAATTAGCGAAAGATTGGTGATATTGTTTCATATCAGAATACTATCGAGATGAGTTGTAATACTTGTGTAGAAACCAGGTGGAGAGGAAGAGGGGAGAGGGGCTCAATCAAAAAAAAGAAACCCTTGTAAGTTTGAATGATTGTATTGTGCGATGAAATTGTTGAAATCAAGACCCCAAACCGCAAATCGGAATGAAAATAGACAGAAATTGGAGCATTAACTGAAACCGAAACCGATTTGGCATTTGTTTCGGTTTCGGTTTCTCATTTTTAAAAAATCATTTAATCACGCTGTAAGTGTGTGAATGAAATTTGAGAATTATGAAGTTCACCAAAAATGTTGAAAAGTGTAACCGATACCGTAACCTGAAAAAAATACAAAATGAACGAAAACGGAAACCAAACTCGTAAGAAAGTTTCGAAAAATGGCGAGATTTATGGAAAAATAACGCGGTGGCTTTTGAAAAATCGTCTTCTCACATCTTTTAACGTATTGTTTCGTTGTTGGTGCTGGAGTAAAAATAAGGGGGGACTCTGAAATGAGGTTATCTATAATATCTCGAAGATTTGATGTGATACGAAAATAAATTGACAATTTTCATCTAAAATCAACCCTCAAGTTTGTAGAATGCGAGTGGGGTATTTCTGAGGGGCAAATTCCCCAAAATTGAGGGTTTTTTGAATTACTAAAAAATTATAATGTATATAAATGCTCGCAAAATTGTTTTGGTTTTTTTTTGTACTTACGAATTTTTTTATAATCTGGTTAATTAATGCAAACCATCGACTAATCTCTGTTCTCAGTCTTGAAATTCTTCTTGGTCATGTTGATGCCTCGGGAAGGATTTTCAAGCGATTCGCAGCCTTAAGCCTTTGAACGGATTTATTATTTACACGAAAGATTTGCATTATCCCGTCTAGAACATTAGGCGAAGATTATTTAACGCGGACAAGTATAAGAAAGTGGGAAAAGTTGCGGAGATTATTGTTGGAAAATTCGTCTGAAGAAGAAGGCGTGATGAAGTTGAAGTTTCAGCACGATAGAGAGTAAAATGAACCAAGAGCTAATGTACGAAGGGTTGCAAATTTTGAAAGCGTTCGTCTCGATCGAGTTTAAATGTTTATGGCGAAATCTTGGGTACGCTGGACACGTGAGTGGTTTGGAATTGCAGGAAGATATGTGCGTGTACTTGTTTAGATTAGTTAAAGAAAAGTTTACGATTTCGAGGAAGTTAACAACTCGCTGTGCGGACTTTAATGGTGTTATTTTTCCATAATGAGTTGCCTGGTGATGAAGAGAAGGAGGCTGGGAGTAGCGAGGAGATACATTATGGTGTACTCGAATTATCGAGCGTGTATGTAGAGAGCGAATTAAATGGCCGAGCTCGTAATATAAAAAGTGGCGAAGTAGAAGGGATGAAGGGCGGAAGCAGGAAAAGATACACGCGACGAGTAACGTCGAAAGATAATTTTATCGGGTAATTTGCCCGTTGAGGATTTACCGAAGCTGTCATTTAGTTTATAAAATGAAAATTGACGTAATGAATTAGGTAAATTAAAGCGGAGCCTCGGAAGGAGAGAGTTAGAAGGTTTTTTCATTTTCCGGCTCGTTCTACGCTCGCAGTCGAGTTTCATTTGGCGTATTCTCGACGTTGTTGAGAAGGGAAGGGATAAATGGCCGGTACGATACGTAACGAGACAGGTTTACGATTTGATTAAAATATATCAATCATTCGAGATGGAGTAGAAAGATTTCTTTTTTGGGGGTGAAATCGAACATGGAGGAATTTATCGCTGGGGATTTTTTGTTTTCGACAATCTTCGACGGTCTCCTTGTCGATGAAGACGATTTAGTGATATTCATTTTTTTCATTCGCAGACCGGAGGACGAGGAAGTAAAAATCGCAGCGGAGCCAAAGACGAAAATAATTCGGTAGACGATGTCGACTTGAGAGTACTCGTTCATCAAAGCCAAGCCGGATGTATAATTGGAAAAGGAGGCGGAAAAGTCAAAGAACTTAGAGAGGTAAAGAAAATAGTTTTGTTCAAGAGCATCGTACCCTTCAGATGCCCTTGCGACGATTACGGTGTGTTCGTACAGGGTGCTCCGTAAGTGTGTGATGATCGGGGATAGAAAATGGAGGATTATTGTATGCTGAGGTTGTATTGGTTGCATAATGTTTAGGTTTCAGGAGTCGATTTTTTCATCGACGAGTTTTCTAAATTAAAATGGTCGATTATTTATTTATCATCTGTGCGGAAATCGTACCTAGATGGGGCATTGAAGGGGGTTGTGTGTTTGAAGCTGGGAATTCTGGTTTGAATACACTCTCAAAAAATGAAAAATTTAACAAATGTAAAAAATGTTTTATTTGTAATTGAAAAAAAATTATTTAAAAAATTTCTTCTAATTTGCTTTAAATGTGTACCGCAAAAAATTCAAATTTAAAAATGTTAATAAAATTTTGACAAATTTCCAAAAAAAATTGGGTGTACAAAAATTCATCTTTACATAGAAAATTTTTCTCCCAAGTTGTACCAAATAGCCAAAAAAATCCTCATTTGAGAAATAAGCGCCCCTTCAATTACAAGGTTGACAACCATGCTTGCAAATCTCAGGTATAAGTAGTTCTTTCATTAGGTTTACAAGAGCATGATGGAAATTTAAATGTAAAAAATCGATTATTTTGCACCTCGAGGAGATTTGCATAAATAGTGGTGAATGTGTTTAGGAGAAAGGGGGTTTTTCATGTAAAAGAGCGGAAAATTTATTAAAAATGCCCCTAAAATGGTAAACGATACGATACTCACAACATGAATGCTTTTAGTATTGCCGTCGATACCGCCTACAGGAACGTTTTTACGAAACACCCTGTATATATTTGGATGAAAAAAAAAAAGAGTAAACTGCGACGAACGGTTCGTCGCATAAGGGTTTTTTTTGGTGTTTTCTGCGCGTCCTTCGTGCCGCTGCCGTCGTCGTCTGAATCATGTGATTTTTTATGCGTGTCAACGTACACGACGACGGCTCCGTTCGAAGGGCACGTATTGCGTTACCGGAGAGGAAATTTTAACATTTTTTTTATCGACTCCGGGTCGACGAAAAGTCAACGTCGGGTGAAGGCGGAGGCGGACGTGTAGACGTAAACGGTTTAACGATTCCGGGCTGTTTTTTTCATTTTTCTTTTTTCGTCGACGCGACGCGATGACGTTTGAATACGTAAAAACCCGAGAGCTCTTCGGCGGGAGTGAATAATTTAAGATGAATCAGCGTTAATAGCGATGATCGAGGGAGTTGAGATGGAGCATGGTTGTTGGCCAACGGCTAATGATCGGCTCGTGATGGTAAACAAGGTGTAAATCTGATTCGGGAATTGGGGTCGAATTAACATCACCCGGAGGGCACGGATTGGGGGATTTGAATAAAATGCGAAGAGGGGTGGGAGTTGGGTTGTTTTTAACTTTTTTTGGTGAATTTTCGGGTTGGGGATGAGATGTGATTCCGAAAGCGGTACCGAAACATCTTTCGGATAAATCGAAAGAGATGGTTTGCCTGTTACGAATTTTAATTTCGACGAAGATGGATGTAGGAGGTGAAGGGGAGGGGTGTGGATTTTCAATATGATGGATAAAAGTTTCGTTCGTCAAAGAAGAAGCATGTCTTGATGATAACATTTTGTGATATGCATGCGAAGTAAAGGTATAGAAAAGAGGAGGGGGTTAGAGATACGTCAATCACAACCAAAGAGGATTTTTCCATCGCATATGTGTCCTCATGCTGTGCTTCTTGCGAGGGAAAGAGAAAAAGAATGCAAATAAAATTACACGTTCGCGTAAAAAATTTGCTTATATGGAGTTGAAATTATAAAAAGAGTTGTAAAAACGTCGAACTTTTGTAGCGCCTTTAATATCGCAGATGGGCAACATTTTCATACGACTTTTTTTTATTACGCGTGAAGAGCTCTTGAGAAATACAGGGGTTATGTATTTCTTCTTTTGACAAATTCTACGTAGGCAGCGTTTTTTTTATAGGTACTTGAAGACTATTTTCGGAATATTTGTCTCTTTTATTTCGTTTTTTTTTCTCTTTCGTTTATTTATTACGATGATGGAAAACGGGTGTAATTTTTGTGTCGCAGAAAACCGGAGCGAGAATTAAAATTTATTCGAATTGTTGTCCAGACAGTACAGATCGCGTCGTGCAGCTGACTGGCGCCAGTAGTACGGCCGTCGAATGTTTGAAAGAGATTTTAGAATTAATCAGAACAGTAAGTATGAATATTTTTCGTGTTATAATGTAATTGGTAAAGTTATTGTTGGGCGAAAGGGAAATAGGGCTGGTTGAAATATTAGTTAAATTGAATTTTAAGGGGATTTTTCGGGGTAGAATGTTCGATTCGGTGGTTCGTAAAATTCGCTGAGATTTGATTGATCTGCGTACTTTGAAGGCTATATCACTTTAAGGATTGATCTGACGAGAAAAATCTTGAAGTAAAAATTATTCGTTGGGTGATTTTGTATAAGTTTGGTTATTAGAAAATTTTCGTTTGGTGCCATATTTATCCTTTAGTTTCAGAAAATGTATTCCTAATGAGGGCAAAATAGCATTTTTCGACATTTGATCGAATACCGAAAGAGATATAGTTGAAGAGAATATTACAGAAAGTGTTTAGAAGTTCATTTCACTTCAATTAGATGAAGTTTTAATGATTTTTCTCAAAGTCCCCTCACTTGGAGGTCTCACCTCCCTTATGGAAAATTTTATATCAATATATTGAAAAAATGTTCGAGCAAAAATTGTTCATATATTAATTCTAAACAAGTTCGGTCATTAGAAAAATTTCAGTTGGAGTTATGGTTGCTCCTTGAAATGGGAAAATTATCTCAAATCTGATCAAAATTACGTTTCTTTGCATTTTGGAGGAATACGCAAAGAGGCGAGGTGAAAGTAAACATCACAAATTATGCTCAGAATTTCATTTCTCATGGCTCATCGGGTACGCCAAGTTGCTGTAATTTCTTTCAAAGTCCCTTCATCGAGAGGTCTCATCCCCCGTTGTAAGCTTTTACATCGATTATATTGAAAAAATGTTCAAATGAAAGTTGCTCGTAGACGAATTTCGCGTATTTTTGACCATTATGAAAATTCCATTTCAGGCGATGATTGATCCTCATATTTTGATAAACTTATTCTTGAAATTTTCTTTTTCGTTTCGCAGCAAGCACCGATCAAAGGCCCAGATAATCCTTACGATCCGAATAATTACGACGATTATTTCGCGGACGAATACGGCGGTTACGGAAGCGGCGGCGGTGGACCGGCGTTTGACGGCGGGCGAGGACCTATGCGAGGAGGTCCCGTAGGACGAGGCCCGCCGGCTGGCCGATTCGGTGCTGGACCTCCCCCGCGAGGAGCGCCTTTAGGAGGGTGAGTAATTTTGAGAAAAGACTATGTGTATGGGAGAAGTATATTAATAGCGTTATTTCGGGTTGCTTAGACCGCCGGCTCGTGGAGGTTTCCGAGGTGGTTATGGAGTTGACGAATGTAAGTATTGGATACGAAAATGGCGACAGATGGGATGGTTGTTTGACACCTGATTTGTTTCGTTGCAGGCGAAGATGACCTAGATTACAATATGCCACCGGCTCGAGGAATGGGTATTGGCAATGGTGCCGGACCGGGTACCAGGAGCTCGACTCAAGTTACTATTCCTAAAGATGTAAGTGGGTGTTGGTGGTATTTGATGAAGAAATGGGATTGATGTGGTTTTTTCGATTTCTAGTTGGCCGGTGCAATTATTGGTAAAGGAGGCAACAGAATACGTAAAGTACGTATCCAATCTGGAGCGGATATCACAATTGATGAACCTCTTCCTGGTTCTAACGATAGAATTATCACCATAACCGGTTTATCCGACCAAATACAAATGGCGCAGTATCTACTACAACAGTGGTATGTATTTTGCCGGATGGCGATTTGTTATATGGTTGCTAAGGTTATGCGGAGGAAATTCGCGAGCTTGAGAGAAATTGTGGGGGAAGGGTATTTTAAGATGACTTTGGTTTTTCGTTGGCGAATTTCCTCCGAGCTTATTGCATGAATGGTTCTATTGATGTTACGAATAACAAGCACATGACTTTTTTATTCACTATACGCTCCTGTTTTAATGTTCAGCTTTATACGTTTAATGGTGTAAATTATCGAAATATGTAAATTATACGTATTTCCACGCATATTACAAGTATGGTTACGATTACGGATATTCTACTGGCAAGAGCGATCACGTTTGGACGATACTAATGAAACTAACAACGCAATTAGCTACTCTTTGGCCTATATTTAATGAACTATCTAACAGCATGTTTTGTGTACGCTAAGGTTGTATGGAAGACTAGTGATTTTGTTGTTGTGATTGATTTTTGCTAACAAGAAATCTCTAGTCCTCTTACAAAATGGCTGTAAATTACGGTGGCGAATACGTACGGCAGCTATGGGCCATGTTGGCGGGCTGGTGTGCATGGTTAATGCTTTTTAATTATAACGCTTACGGTTTTTTTCAATTTTTTATGTTTATTACGGATGATTTTTCTCGACGAAGGAGCCTTTGAGGATGCGGTCGCTTCAGGGTGACGTGGTTCTTGATGTGGTATGGCTTAATGATAGATGCTTTAAGGAGTTTTCTTGGTCGGAAGGTCTTTTTTTTAAAAATAATATTTACAATTTTTTTGGAATTTTTCAAGATTTTTTTTGTCGGTATGTTTTAAAAAAATTTTTCTGATACGATTTTATGTTGTTTTTTGTGCGCATTTTGATTTTTTTAGTGTACTTTGTATTTTTTTCCCTCATTTTTTTGTATTAAATTGATTTTTTTGAATTTATGGAGATTTTTTCAATATTTTTTTCTTTTTTTCAATGAGCATTTCGATTTTTTTAGGGTATTTTCGCTTTTTTTTTCTAATTATATTTTTTAATTCAGTTTTCTAATTTTTGTTTATTTTTATTTTTTTTAATTTTTATTGTAATTCGTTGTTGTAATTATTTGAAACTTCAGATAATTTTTTTTGTATTTCATAGGTTTTTTTAATACAAATTTCCCTATTTTCTTCGCGTTTTAAAATATTTTTGATGCAATTTTCCAATTTTTTTTCTTTATTGCTTAATTTTTTTGATGTTTTTTAACCAATTGTATATTTTGTATTTATGTTAATGTTTACAATTTTTTAATTTTTTTTTCAACGAATGTTTTTAAAGTAATTTTGATTTTAAAAATATTGTAAAAAATTCATGATTTTTATGCAATTACATGATTTAATTTTTGCTTGCTGAATAATATAAATTGTATTAATAATAAGTAAATAAAAATTATTTATAATTAATTTTAAATAAATAACGAGTTTTCTTCTTCGATTTGTGGGAAGATAGAAGTGCATATTTGTGATATTAATCAAACAACTACTAATTATCGCTATTTTTAAGATGAAGTTGTAACCAAATTGTTAACAACGCTTTTGCCTGTTTTTTTTTATTAATTGTAAGAAAAATGACGAGTCGAATGATTTATTTCTAATATTCAAAATTCGTTTTTTTTTTCAGCGTACATCAAAACGCAAAAGGAGGAGGAGGAGGAGGAGCTGCTCGTCGTTATTAAATCGATTAAGATAGTGTTTCTTCTCGTATGTATGTGTGTGTGTGTGTGTTTTTTATACATGATGATACGTGCCGCTTGTTGTTAGATTTAAAGAAATTTTATATTCTATTGTAGCGTTACGTTTATATTATGTGTAAGTGCTTCCGTATTGTATTTTAATGAGTATATCCTAAGAAAGATTCAAGCACTTTCTTTAGTATGATATTGTAGTATTATATATTAAGGATTAAATTATTATTTCGATCGGTGGAAGAATCGATCGTAATTTTGAAGAAGTCGTATTTACGTTTGTGTATGATTTTTTCCTTTTTTTACACAAGTTCTTAATAAAGAAATGACTATATGCGGTTTATGTTTTTGCAGGGGAAATGTGGAGGGGTAGTTGAAAATGAGTGGTTGCATTTTCGACTCGAGAATTAATCGTAGAAATGAAATTTTATAGGCATGTGTTTTCGTTATCTATCAATTGAGAGGAAAGTAAGCCCATATTCGATGTGAGTGAAATCTCGAGGAATAATTTGAAAATTACTTGTAAAAAATAGCGAGTTGGATGCTATAGGTGCTAGCGGAGTAAACAGAAATATGTATATTGGTACTTATCAGTGTTGCCAGAAGTATAAAACTCCGAATAGTTCTTTATTTCCTAGCTGAATTGGCCAATTTTATCATGTTGCAGATTCTTTAGTATCTCTGACTACATATCTTTGACGTTTAGTATGTTCATAGCAGTGTTGCCAACACATCGAGGCGATTTTTTTTCTCAAAAATAATACAAAATTTTAATTATACTTTATTTAAAATCACTTTTTAACATTACGTATAAATTTATTAACAGTAGACATCACATTAGTGGGTATAATTTCTGAAAGTATCTCAACCGTTCTTTTATCTTCGTTTAACATCAGCAAAATGTTTTTTCCATGGGTTCTATACAAAAATACCATTGCGTTAATTCGTAAATTAAATGAAAGGAAATTCACTCAAAAATATTACCTTGTTTGTAAATTGCCATCCATTAGAAATCTCACTGCTGTGGTTAATATCGCATCTTTTCTTTCTTTAGAAAGAGCTAGAATTTTTGAAGCTCCGTGTAGTTCAACCACCTTGCAGATTAGTCTGGCAATTGTAGCTCTAACCAGAGCATTTGGATGACTGAGGTAAATACGATGAATTAATTCTGACGTTAAGTACAAAAACGAAAAGAAAAATGAGAAACTTACGCGCTGATTTTTTGCGTTAAAATTACAGCGCTTTTTGAAAATTTGATATTTTCAACCATCGCGTCCAAAGCTCTGTTGCTATCTTCGCGCAGAAATTTATTAGTATCGGCTGTCCTCAGGAATAGAACTTGGGATAGTTCTTCGATATCCTAAAATCGACAATATTAAGATGGAAATGCCGAATCGAAAGTGCTTAGAAAACAATACCTGATTGGAAATTTGACTAAAAGTTTTGAAAATATTTTCAGCTGATAGACAAGCCGCTCTGGCAACTTGTGATCTCAGATTTCTTATCTCTTTAGCAACCGCTATGACAAATGTATGCAAATATGGCGCTAAATATTTACTATGGTGTCTAGTCAGCCTAACTACGCCTTGTAAAGCGTCTATCACAGTTTCCCTGCGAAATGTAATTTTAATTAATTTCGGATATTTGAATAACGTAAAATCAAAAGGTATTTACCATTCGTTACTTTGGAACTGATCCAAAATTTTATTTATTGCCTCTTTGGGATTTTCAAACGGCGGTAATTGCTCTGGATTCACGTTGAAGGTGCTCTGAGGCATTTTTATCTCTTTTGTCAAGGATCTCTTCAGTTTAACTCCGACTTTTCTGCATAGTGAAAGTTTTTTTGTAAGAAGGTGAAATTAGATGTCGAAAGTAACGTACCTTTCTAGGATTTTTTTTGATTTTTCTTTACACGTTTCAGTCGCGGCGCCGTTTTTGTTTTTGGTTTCTTCGGAGAAATTTTTATTTTGATCTTCGCTCAAGAGATTCGACAACTGGAGAAAAACAAGTTAGAAGTTGAAATACGAGAACGACGAAAGTAATTACCTTGTCTTCAGGGTCTTCTTTTTCTTCGTCGTTTACAGTTGATTGTTCAGATGTTTTAACTTTTTCGTCTTGTTTTGCCTCATTTCTAATAGGCCTTGTTACCGATCTGGTTTTTCTTCTTTTGAATTTGGTTTTATCGTCATTCTGTGGTTTTAATTCTACTGGAAAGTAACGAAAAAATTGGCAAAATATGAGAAAAACCGACATTAATAAAATAATCATGATATAGCGTTTAACTAGTGATCCGTTGAAACATGTTCCTTTGAAATAACTTAACGAGTGTATTGTTTAAGGGAATTTTATATCTTACTTGTATTCAAGACGTTATTGTTTTCTAAAGGTTGATTATTATACTTGGATTTTATGGGAGTGGAGGTAACTTTATTCTCGTTATGGGATTTTGATCTGCAACAGTAAACGTGTTATTGTTTTATAAGGTTGATTAATAATTCCAAGTTAAATTAAACGTTAAAAGTAATGTATTGTAAAAGCATAAGTTGGTTTTTCTGTTGTTTATTTTTCGTAAGAAATTGATATTTTATTTCTGTATAACTTAATTAGCGATTGGATGATTCTAAATATTTTATTTATTATCATTCAAGTCGAAGTTTTGAACTAATTTGAATTGAATTACGTTTCTATGGCAACGATCATCAACATTTGTTTGTTTCAACTTGTGATGTAAGTTAAAAGTGGCGAATTTTCAAGCGTTATTTTCATATGTTGGATCAATTTTTTAATTGAGATGTATGTAGTAAAATATGAAGCTTTGTGTTCAATTAGGAAATTGTTAATATTCATTTAATTACGGATTTATTCGTGTAAATTTTCAATTTGACTATATGTAATTTGATTAAGTTCTGTAAAAATCGAAAGTTTCCTTCGGTAGGTATAGAAACCTAGAAACGTAATTTTGTAGATCGTAGAATGAAACTTCAAAATCAAAATTGCGTAGTTCTTCATTTTGAAGATGACATTTGGTGAAGAATTAAAGAATAATTGAAGCAATTAAGCGATGAAGCATAGTTATACGTAGATTTGAAGAAAAAAAATGATAAGTACAAGGAAAATCTATACCATTGGTAATTACATCGTAATTACTTGGAACATCAGTTCAATCAGTGATGCTTAAAACGTCAAAAAAACAAAGCCAACAAAAAGCCTATAGTTTTTTTTCAAAAATTGTTTTACAAATTTTAAAAAATGAATTTTACTTAATTACTTCATTTAAACGATCAAAATGACATTTGATATTTATTTCATTATTTTTTGTTTCATACCAACTTTATTTGTGATACTATTAACACGCTGTTTGTATTTAATTCTTTGCTTGAAAAATCGGTGTTTCTCAGCGCATAGCAAAAAGAGTAAATATAAAACACTTATCGTAATCGGATCCGGTGGCCATACTACCGAAATTTTACGAATAATGAAGCACCTAGATCCTAAGATATTCACGCCGAGAATATACGTCGTGGCAGAAACAGACGACAAAAGTAAAATCAAAATCACCGATACCGAGAAACATTTCGCCAATGATGGAGAATACCATATTGTAAAAATTCCACGCAGCAGAAAAGTACACCAGTCTTATATTTCATCGATTTTCACAACTTTATATGCTATTTTATATTCCGTTCCCGTAGTTCTTTTACATAAATCGGATTTAGTCCTTTGTAACGGTCCTGGTACTTGTGTACCAATATGTCTTGTTTCATTTTTAGCTAGAATGTTGTATTTATCCGATAACGTTATTTTATTCTTCGAAAGTATATGTCGTGTGAGAACATTGTCATTGAGTGGTAAAATACTGAAGTATTTCGCCGATCGGGTTATTGTGCAATGGCCGGAGTTGAAGAAATCGTGTAAAGATGCCGTGTTAATTAGTGACTTGAGATTGTAAAAGTTCATGTCTTTCAGTAATAATATAAGTTGTTTGTGATATTAAGTTAAGGAATTGCACCATCGTTGTTTTCGTCTGCGATTAAATTGATTTTTTTTATACTTACTGTTTGTAACTACTTTCTCGATTTTTTGACCATCTACTTTTACTATCGCTGTCCGAAGAGAACTGCGTTTCCTGTAAAATTGAATTTCCTTACATTGCGAATTTATCCAAACCAAAATTTATAGCTTACCGATTTCTTTTGATTTTGGTAAAAAGTATGGAAAAATGTTGATTTTTCTTTTTTATCGTTTAAAATTGGAAGGGAACCTCCTGTATTGAAGCTGTAATGTATCGGTACCGGACGAACGGTTGGCTCTAGTCTAGAGGTATAATAGATAATTGATTCATCTATACTGATTGTCATTACACATATTCAGCTCACGTACCTAATCGGAAGTTTCGATGATTTCCTATACGACGATAGTCTATCTAACTTATCTTCTGATACTGGTCTACCAATTGATACTAAATTGGAATCATAAGCCGGATCTAGTCTCGGGAAATCTATAAAAGTAGAAATTTACTTGCGATGGTTCTAGTGAATTTGTAGAGTTCAAGTGGTTATTTACTTTGATCTGAAGCGTAAGATGATTCGTAGCTTGATGTATCGGAAAGATTTGATGGATATCTTTGATGTAGAGTTTCTGCGATTTTAAAATAGAAAAATTGGATGATTTTTAATAAATTCGATTAATTGAAGGAATAATTAGAAACGTGGTTGATGATTGGTTTTGATCGGTACAGATGTAGTGATGAGTCAAAAAATGTAATTTTGCTAAAGCAGAGATTTTCTCGAAATTTTACAAGATTTGAGGTATAGAATTATGCTACATTCGACATTCGAAATACAAATAAACAAAGGTTTTCACTGCCGAAATTAACGCTGGTAGAAGATTTATCTGATATTTAAAATACGTACCGAAAAAATTCGATGAATATCGATTATCTGTCCAATCTGCACTGTATCTTTCAAAGTTGGTGTTTCTGTCCTGAAAATATTTTTTTCATGATTTTATAGGTTGCAGTTATTAGACATTAATAAATAATAAATATTTGTGGAAAACTTTCGTACTTTCGTCAATTTTTTAAAATAAATTTTTAAAGAGGAATAATAATTGAAATTGAATGATGCAAAAAAGTTTTTTCAAATCATATTTATTCTAAAAAAAATTACGTAATTTTTGATGAAATAAATGATTAGGTAATTGTGCTTTGTCCCAATTTTATCGAATTTAAATTAATTTTCCTCCGGAAGCAGGAATTAGCATTATTTTTAATGGTTTCGTCTACGCAGGAAAATAGCTTTCATATTTTCATGCTCGAAACCTTAAAGATTCAAGGCATGAAAACTTGAACAGAACGTATGATCACATGCTCTCTCCATGTGATCCGTACCTTCGTAATGTCGAAAAGTATGAAAAATGTGATTATTGTGATTGTCAGTGATCGATTTAATTTAAATGGAAGTATTTTTACGATTTTCGTTCATTTGTCTGATTAATAATTCATTTGTTTGCGCGTAATTGAAATAATAACTGCCTGAATTTGATCTGAACCATGAGATTTCTATTTATCAGGTAAGAAGTAAAATACTATCTTTGCATTACATTTATCAATATCAACATTTATCAATATCAACATTTATCAATATCAATGTAGTTAAAACTGGGACCTTTAGTAATGCTTAATTTTACTTCAACCCAAAGAACTTACATAATCGTACAATTTGGAATTTGTGTAAAGCGTTTCTTCGGAATTTCCTCGATTAATGGTATTCAATGAATAACACGAATTGTACTCCGACCGTTGAGTACTTTCTTTGGCCGAATCTCTTTTATCACCGGTTTGATTCCAGCTAATGAAAATATACAAGATGATGAGTACATAAAAAAGATAGTCTTTCGTTCTTTCCCAAGCTCATTAAATAAGCATCGTGTACGCAATAAAAATCACACATTGGCACCGGTCGCATTCAACTGGTATATTTCGTGTCAAGTTGAAAAAAAATATGTCAGCGTAATTGTTTAATGTGCAATATCGATTTCTCGGTTCGTTAAATATTCACGACATTTCGACGCTTACCTTTGCTGCGTTTGAAGCGGAGAAATATCGTCACCGTGGGCGTAATTAAATTTGGCTTTCGATTTATTATAATTATCCGACAGCGAACCACGTCCGGCTAAAATCCATTCTATATCTGTACCTTTAATAATATTCCTCATTGGTAAATCGATCATCGATGAGTTGTTGATGGTACTTACCAAATGCTGTTCTTGGTGAAATCTGGAACGCATAAAGAAGCAACCCGTTCGATGATATGTTTGGTAACTGACGTCTTGATAATCTTGCTCGAAGAGCTTTCTTGAACATTAATGTTTCTTCGTTTACGTTATCGATTCGAAATTGCGATCTTGGTATGAATTGACCTAAGATGGATAAAGTATCTAGGAGAGCTTGCCTGACGCGTCGTTTTGGTTCATCGATAGCCTGCTTGATCAACGTTTCGGCTAATTCGTTCACGTTGAATTCGGTACTTGGAAATGTGAGTAAGGCGTACATCAAACACAACAACGTGTTTTCTCTCATCTACGTGAAGAAGAGATGTAATTTGGATCGAAATACCACCTCGTAGCTGAGTTACTCACCCTAGAGCTTTTCGAAAAGAAGCATTGCTCGGTGAATAAAAAATCTACGACGGTTTGTGGCGAAAACTTCCTCATCAGCATTTTCAACGTATCGACTGCCTCGAGTTGTACAGCGCTATCGCAATCGTAACTCAAATACGAACAAAATATTGGTATAATTGCTGCCAAATTCAAAGCCAAAACGGAACCCTGGATGGCTTGACAAAGCACCCTCAAAGCCCTTAGAGAGCTTGTAATCACTCGATTATTATTACTCTCGGTTAAACCATTGAATACATAGCACAACGTGGAGATCCCGGTGGTTTCTGTATCAGCAGAAGATAAAGCTTGATTGATTTGAGGTTGGTTTATAATCTGAGTCAATCGTTCCAACCCGCTGACATAGAATCGCCAATCGTCCTAACACGCGAAAAATTTATATCTATTCGACAAATATTCAACAGCGGGTAAAATCTAAATGATGCAAAAATACATATTCGCGTGACTAAACGTATTCAGGTCAGTCGTTAAAATCTGTGTATGTGTATGTACACAACGATACAGCGTCGGAGAGACTGATACGATAAATTTACAATTTCGGCACAACTCCGCCATTTTAAGTTTCGTGTTCCGCATTAGCAACTTTTCATAATATTCAAATTACTCGTAAAAAGTTTACCGGGTCTCGTGCGTCCCCCTGCCACTCTATCGATTCGGAATCTAGAATATTTCCTCGATTAATTAACGCATTTTGAGTGACCACCTTTTAAATCGCGCTTTTTTTTAGGCTTTAACTAGGTGACAATTGCGATAACGAATTGAAGTACGATGCGGGGTGAATTTGTTTCCTCGTTTGTCACGTGTACCGATTTCGTGTACTTCGGGGTTGGAAATTAATGTAGTCTACTTTCGTTCTCGAGGTACGTTACTTTTTTATTTATGGGGTGAATGTTCTGCGTTTAAATGTGTTACGAGTGTACGACGAATGACCCATTTGCCGGCGTTTATTGAAAATTTTACTCGAAGTCCATCACGTTGTTGACATGTGCTCGAAAATGCGACCCCTTTGTGAAAATGACCCATAAAACACAGGATTTTATAATTATCGCTCTCTCTTTAGATACCACTCATCGAACGAGTAATTGGATCGGAGCGTAGAGCTTTTTTACCCTTTTGAATAAATGACGAGTGAACTTTGACTTTCAAAATGGCTTTGGCAACGGAATGGAATGCGGTCACGATATTTGTGTCGTCCAAAGGGGAGTTAACCGAGTTATCGGAAATAACAGATAATTGAAAAATTACTCATTGAAATTCTCGACGAGGATTTCAAGAGTTTATGGGGAGATTCTCAAGAAGTTCAAAACCTTTGGAATCATTTAACGTTTTATTCGTAATGACTTTTAATTTTGAGAATTCATTTGTACGTTTCGCCTTCTTTGGTTATAATTTCGAGGAATTAAATGCTTAAAGTTTAACTTTTCAAGTTGAACCTTTGAAACGCGATGGAATGTCAATATCATTAAAATTGTATGAAAATTGTCGCGAACGTAATATTTTGTGGAGTATTCAATATTTTTAATCGATCGTTTAATTGTGTGTCCCCTTTTTCGAAACAAAAATCGAAAGGGTACTCTAATTAAGGTTATTTTGTGTCAAATCATAACGAAATTGGATGATGAGGTCGTCTATTTCTTTATTTGTTTTGTGATGCGTAGAGGTGATCAATGGATGATGAACGACGATGACGTAAAGTGAAGATCATCACGATATTCTTTATCGGAAGTTACGACGATTGGAAAATTTCCAAGATGGCGGACTTGAAAAATTTGAAATGTGATAGCTTCGGTTACATCGTTTTTGGTGATTTAATTTTTTTTTCGTTTTGTTCTACTCTCGAAGGGTAATTTGAGTATGGTATCAAAATCAATGTTGCCACTTTTATCAACTTAAAAAAAATTATTTGAAATTTTGAATTTGCAAAAAATTATGATGTACGTAGAATATTGTATCAAAGAGTTACAGTTTTCGTGAATATTTTCGAGAAAAAAAATTTCAATGATACCATTTTAGACTTTTTCCCACAATATCCCAACACTGAGACTGAAATTGAAAAACAAGTTTTCATAAATCATCGTATTTTGTTATTCATTAAAATGCTAATCCAACCTAACCTAACCTCACGTTGAACCTAACCACTCCTTGGGGAGGTGCCAAGGTCTGAGTGACTTTTTTATAACAAAATCAAACCTAACCCAATCTAACCTAACACCTCGTTGAAGAGATACCAAGGTTTGAATGATTTTTTTAACCCAACTTCTCTTTGAGGAGGCACCAAAATCTAACATAACCTCTTTCTTGAGGAGGTACCAAGGTCTGCAGTTATGGAAATGAAAAAAAATCTTCAGGCAAATGTTAAAGATCATGAAATAATCAAAAATATTTATAAGCGTTTAAAATTGCCATAAAATTGATGACATTAATTATTAGTCTATTTAAAGAATTTTGTAGACATTCTGATTGTTTAGTCACACTTTTCCATGTTGTGCAAAAGGAGCTCAGATGATATATGTAGACTTACTTTGTTGAATAAATTTTCCAAGATAATACGATCGTTAACCTTTAACTTGTGCAGCTCGGTCAGTGTATTGTTTTTCAACGCTAGGTATTTCTGTTCATCATTCATGGAAAGCGATGCATTGGTGACAAAAACCGTCCTGCTTCTATCACTGCTGTCAGAACTACTCGTCAGCGATTCTCCTTCGTAGTTTGGTATCTCGTTGAGAATCTCGTAATCGCTTTTCTGTTTAACGGATCCGTTCAGCAGACTTATTAAGGGCTGCCGGAAGGGTTTCTGGGCTTTGGGTTTATGCAACGCTGGACGTATGGGTAACGGAATATGGCTAGATCGAGGCCTGCATTTGTCGCTTTTGGCGTCCTCGATGGTCGATATGGTGATGCTTTCGTTACCGCTGTCCAAACTTTCGTCGCTGGATAGTTGAATGACGATGTTCGCGGTTATGTCTAGTTTATCCTTGACGTTAATGGCAGTCGCGTCGCTGTCGGGGGTTCGAATTTTGACTATTTCGCCCCCGAATGTGACCCTTCGAGATGATGTGCGTTTTATTTCGTTGCCGTCTTCGTCGTATACTTTCATTATGACGTCGTCGTCGGAATTACCTTCGCAGTCTTGGGTTGTCATGTCTTCTGGTTCGGTGCTGAGTTGAGGTTCGGATATGGTGTAGATATCGGTATCGTAGACGTTGCATAATACGTCGAAGTCGCGTTTTACTTGAGGATAATACGTTTCCAAGAAATGATCGAACATCGACGCGCCGATTAAGGACTTGATATGGAGTAAGCTAACGATAACGTGTTTTTGATGCGTTATCTGCACCATGCGTTTGGACAAGGATGTCACCATTTGGACGAGCAACTGATGCGATACGTTTTTGGTATTGGTACGTTGCTGAATGGCGCGTAAAATCGTCGGTACGTCGTGTATCGTGCTCAAAGACAGGTTCGCGTCTGTGGTGGTTGTATCGACGCCGTAGATTATCACACTCTTAAGGACATACTCAGGATCGGAGGCATGTGCAGTAAAAGCCAATATAACATCTAAGGCATTACGACGAACCTGAGGAGCGATATTGGATAAGTTTAAAGTCACCAGGCGTAAAACTTCTTTGGTGATTTTGTTCTTCAAGTCGATCTTCGTGTCTGGTAGGAGTTTCAAGAGGTCGATCAACGTTTGGTTCCTGGTTTCCCAATTCTTATCCGATAATCCGACAACGGTGCTGGAGAACGTCTCGTCTAGATTTTCACCAAGAGGTTTCTTCGAGTAAGGAGAGCTTGGCTGAGTTACATCTGTGGTCTCTGGACCGAATCCGGTCTCTTGGATTGGCCGAAGAGAAGCCGGGTCTGGTTTCATTACTTCCATATTTCCGCGTTTCTATTCGACAAATGTGCCTAATACGGAATAAAAAAGAGCTTTTAAAAAGATATCTTACATCTTGAAACATTTCAAATACACGACGAAAACTCGCGATAAATTTAAAAATAGAATTAATTTAAGAAATAATATAAATACTTACTTCGATATCCTCGCATTACAAAATCAATTTCTAATCAGCCGGTGTGTTAAATATTCACCTTGAAATAACGTTATACGCACGACGTTGTGAAAATCAAACCATATCCACACGTTCGTACTTTTTCGCAGACCGAAACGTATTCAAGAAAAACACCGTAACTAAGGAACAATTCCGTCGAACCGAAAACTACCTATGGTTAATTTTTCCATCTATAAAGCACCTTAGTATGAAACAATATTTCGTAAAAGCAGGTAGCAAAATATCGAAACATTAACCCGCCACTCGTGCACGTTATCGACCACCCCCGAGCTTTCCACTGTTTCAAATGTAAATGGCCTCAATTCGACGTTGGTTTTATTTTAGTCATTTTTTTTTAGGTATTTTAGGTACCATTCTAGGTGTACTGGGAAGTCGACCATTGTTAGGTATGTCATTGGTTAGCAACGACGTCTCATGATTTGAGTGTTACGTTCGAGTTATTGAACTCGCGAATAGCCTAGAGACATTTGTCTTTGTCCTGCGTAAGCAGACGAGGATAGGAGAGGGTTTAGTGTGAGAGTGAAATTGAAGAATGGTGTGACTTTTTGAAGGCAAAGTGCAATTGAGGGAGAGTGTCGTAAATTGACGAGGTAATTATAATGAAATCAAAAGCTGGATCGAACCGTGAAATTTTTTTTATTTATCCTGTTGCTTATTTAGCAAAAAAATTTAATACATCTTTACTCATTTTCGTAAACTAAAAAACTAAGAAAAAAAAAGAAAAACCAATGGTCCAGTCTTACGTGGAAAATGAATCATGAAAAAAATAAAAAACTTAATTTCTAAATTTTTACATTTAAAAATTTTTAATACTTGTTTTTGATTACTTTAGCAAACAAATTCGACTAAAATCGATATTATCGACTGATTTAATGAATTTAATGTTATATTTTTTCGTAAGTTTAAATCACATTTGTTTTTTTCTGTCATAATTTTGGTCAAAATTGACATTTTTTGGCAAAATTTGGCCACTGTTATTTTTAATGTGACATACTACAATATATATTTTTTACATTTTTTTAAATAATAATTATTTTAATTGAACAAATTTTGATTTTTTGCATCTTTTTGGTCTTTTTTTGCACTTTTTGATCTTTTTACATTTTTGGTATTTTTTTTACAATTTTTCATCTACTTGTATTTTTAACATTTTTTTGGTTTTCTTATTGCATATTTTGATCTCTATTTTACATTTTTTTATCTTTTTCTATTTTAATTATAGTTGAATTCATTTTTTTTACCAAACTTATTTTTGTTTTTTTTTTTTTAAATCAACCGAATTTTGTAATAAAATGCATGCTTTTGACAATTTTTCATCCTTTTTATCGTAATTTCAATGGAAGTTGGTCTTTTAGATTTGAATTCATTACTTTTTCTGTTTTTTATCTCAATTTTGACAAAAAATTAGTTCTTGACAATTTTTAGTCTTTTTGATCAAAAATTAATTTTTTATTGCGCTTGGTATTTTTTACTTCAATTTTTGACCTTTTTTTAATAAAAATCATTTTCTTATCGTTATTTTAGCCTAATCCAATTGTCTTAGGATTTAAAATTTTCTTATAATTTGGACTTTTTGACCGCTTTCCGTAAGTTTTTTGATCGACAATTCGATTTTTTTGTCCTTTTTAGGTAAAACCGAGAGGAATTGTTTGCGAGAGAATCCCCCCCCAACTCCCAAATATTGATTCCTTGGTTTATCATTAATTTCATGCAACGACTTAATTTAAAAGCAGAGGAACATAATTAACTGATTGTAGTGAAATGGTTGATTTGTTAGCTTCTTTTGTGTACTTATTTGAATAGTTACAATTTTTATTCATTTTTTGAATCGTTAGAAGCAGTTTTTGTGGGAAATTTTGCAAAAAAATTCGATATTTCGAACTGCTGATTTTCAACGTGAAAAATGGCCGAGTTATGTGGTTTCAAAGTTGTGAATTGGAAATCGGTGATAGTGAGGAACCGAGGAG
>QBDW01001373.1:0-78111 GCA_003261595.1 Maconellicoccus hirsutus
AGCTTTAGCGTGGTCATTACTTAGCATGCTAATTCGACGCGGTGTCGGGAAGTAGATGGAGGGATGTACGTTGTCGGAAGATATTGGCGATAATTTCGACACAGGAAGAGTATTGTTTTAGGTGAATTGTGTTTAGGAAGTGATGAATGGAAGTAGAGATAGATGAGGTGATTTTAAATACTTGATTGGAGAAGTTGTACAGAAGTTTGTATCAGGATGTATACGGATTGAGGTTGTTTTTGCATATAAAGAGGTGCAATCGAGTTCATTGGCATTGTTATAAATGGTAATATTAATCACGTTTTATTAGAAGTTGCTATTCTAATTCTAATTTTTTTGTTTTAATTTGAAATTACTCATATCATAGCAAATTAATTGAAAAATGCAGTTATCATTGCAAGTTCATAGTGATAAGCAAAATTTTCGATAAGAATTGCTGCAAGATTGCAAGTGATATAGAAATTCAAAATTATTGCAAAGTTGCACTAACAGTTGCAAAACATACTAAATTTACATTTCTAATTGCAAATTAATGCTAATTTGTTGTAAATTTTTAATAAGAATTTGAGGTTGTCATGAATTGACAGCAAGAATTGAGAAATATTTTACAGCAAATTTGCAATAATTCTGATTTTTTGCAATTTTTGCAATAATTTGTGATTATTTTGTTCAAAAGTTGGCAGTAAATTGCAATTCTTCGCAATTATTGTTGCATATTTGAAATAGTTTGCAATCCTTTCATAAATTTATAACAAAAAAGTTATTAATATTCTCAATTTATACTATTTTGATCATTTTGCTGTAAAATTTGCAAATAGTTTCATTTTTTTCCAATTTATATGTAGTTATTTTCAATTTCTATAAAAAATCTGCAATGGTTTGTTACGAAGTTGCAACTACTTTGAAGTAATAATTGCAGTAAATTCGTAGAGCCTTGCAACTGGCATTGCGAAATTGCAATAATTTTGAGTTTTAACCGTGCAATGATTTGAAATTATTTTTTTTTAATTTGCGAGGCAACGATTTGCAAATTTATAAATTATTGCAATCCTACTACGAATTAATAAAGTTTTGCAATTTTGTTGCACATTGATAAATTATTGCAATTTTATTGCAAATTTATGAAGTATTGAAGTTTTATTGCAAACTAATGAAGTATTGCAATTTTATTGCAAACTAATGAAGTATTGCAATTTTATTGCAAATTAATGAAGTATAGCAATTTTATTTCAAATTAATAAATTATTGCAATTTTATTGTAAATTAATAAATTATTGCAATTTTATTGCAAAAAAACAGGCTAATAACGATTATTTTCTCAGCGCGCAGAAACGAAATTTGAAATAATAATAAAGTTTATTCACATGAACAGTTTTTTTTTTGTTTTTAAAACAAATCATTGCACATTTAAAACAATTAATCGCATAATTCTGCAATTTTATTGCAATTTTGTTCTGTTCGTTGCATATTAGTAATAACTGTTGCAATTTAATCGTAAACTTTGATTTTAATGCAGTTTCCTGATTGCATATTATAGATTAATGTTTTTTTTTTCAAAATAAGCGAACATTGTGGTATTATCAATTCTTTTTATACCTTTAATATGAAGTAAAGGTTCAATTTTTAGTTCTGATAGCCGTAGTTTGTTGTTATTTAAATTTTTTGTGACGAAAAAAGATTCTACGGAAGAGTTACAATTTTCATAAATGTTTATTCGATGTATCCAGTCGACTGCGAGCTCGGGTATTTATATTCGTCGTAGAAAGCGATCGCGCTTAGTGAAAATGTCGTTTTGTATTGTGCCCTAAAACGCGCCACCTGGGGAATTTCCCTACCCATTTTGCTTGTACGACCGACGCTACTTCGTCGTGGCGCTTTTCTTGCAAATGAGGCGAATTTAGCTATTTGCGCTAACAACGGTTATAGTATAGGGGCGTACTTAAACGTAATAAAATTTACGTTTTCCATTAGTCGCTAGTTTAATACGTGGGGGTTATTTATTTGGAGGAAACGTACAAATAAGCAATAAGGAGAGCTTAAAAAGTATCCATCTTCCATTTATTAAAATTTAGTATTGGTTTAAGCTTCACTTTCGCGCGCCCTTTTCGCGAAGAAGTCGATTGCTGGAGCGTAGACGAGAGAGCAGGCGACATTCGGAGAGAATTTGGTAAAATAACCGTCGTTTATAATAATTACTCGAAAGCAAGGCGAGTAATTTCGGACGAGTATGAAAAGGAAAGCCGATGAGGTAGAGAAAGGCTGCAGTTGAGGGTAATTAATGCGTTACGTCGAGAAAATTCGCGTACTATATAAAAGAATTTCTCTCGAAAATACTTTATCAAACGCGTTGAACGTCGTTCAAGAATGCGCGCGTTAGTGTGTCGTACTAATTTGAAAACGTTTTTCCTCTCTTGAGCCGCTGCGACGCTGGTTCGGGTATGTACGCGGCGGCAATCGAATCGCAGACGATTTGTAGTCTTCAGCTATGCTATTTTTTATTCCAGACATTCCGACAAGCTTGAAAAATTCACCGTTCGAGGTTCGACAATACCGCGTGTATTTTTTTCGGCGCGGCCGCAACGTCGGAGATGTTTTTGTTTTGTTAAAAACGTCTTAACGAGTGTTTAAACAAAGCGAAACGATTTGTTAGCTTGTAAAAATTGGTGGAGATTTTTCAAACGCTAGATGAAGTAAAATATGAACGTGTCGCGGAGGGATAGTTTGGGATTTCTTCGCGTGAAATTTACGTAATTAGTGGAACATGTGAAATTTGTGGAAATTATTCGAGAAAATATCGTATCGGGGCGTGTTACCGGTAATGCGAATTGGCCCCCTTTTAATTAGGGCACGGGACGCGTTTAAAATTACATTCGAGGTTGTATGCAAAGGGTTCGATAGAGGGGTACGTCGAGGTTGTATATAACGTTACAAATTACCAGAAATATTTCCAACAACGAGATCATTGTGTATAAAAGGTGGGTACTGTTGCCCCCCTCGTGACACGACTGCGGCGCGAACCTTCGCCCGGACTCGATGTGTTAATCAGTCTGCGGTCTACGCGATGCGTATTTATACCGCACACATATACGCACAGCGTATATGGCATATCAATGTAGATACATTTGTAACTGAAAACTAAAACAGAAACATTGGAAACTGAAACTGACACGAACACGGTATATGGTAGGTTTACCTGAAAGTGAGAACTGATTTATAACCACTGTCACACCTCCAACTCGGCGTTACATACAATCTCGGTGATATATGTACGTAGGTATGCGAATGTATAATAGGTACTCGCAGTACACAGGCGAAGAGTATCTTCGGTGAATGTTACTTATTTATGCGTTGAATTTGACGACTATTGCATTGGAATTGTTGGAACACATCCATCAGCGTGAATATTAAATAAATTCGAGTCGTAGCTCTTTTTTGTCCCTGCATAAGCCTGCCCCAATGTTTTATTTTCATTATAACGAATGACAGGTTATTAGTTTTTTTTTTCGAGGGTTTTTTCATACGTCTGGAGAAGCGGAGACGCGTCTGAACGCGGAGTAAACCGGAAGAATTTTAACCACCTGTGAAATAGTATTAATGAATGTGAAGCCGCCGATGGTGCTATTTTCAGAACTCGATGACTTATTTAGAGACGAATGATTTTTTGCCATTTGGAAAGCCAAAGATGAAACGGAAACTGTCAAAAGATATTAGCGATGATTGCGAAGTTTTTTGCGAGTGTGTTTCCGGTTCGAGGCGAGAATTTATTTTAGAAGTGTTTGGAAGGCTGGAAGAGCAAAGGGGGAAAGTTAGGAAGTTAGGCATGTATGATACGAGATCAAAGGCGTAGCCAGGATTTTTTTTGGATGGTAGTAAAAATGTAAATTGAGGAGAGGGTTCGGGACGTCCTGTAGTATCTGCAGCCCGTGACAAAGAATCCGTCAGTTACCTTTTAAAGATATTGTGTTAGGGATGAAATTCCAAAAAATGACGGAAAAAGGAAAAAATTTGCCAACATTGCAAACTTTGTCTAGGGCGATGTCCTCATTTCTGCGTTAAAATGTTCCATAGATAATCGAAGCTTTTTCGTGGGGATTTTTAGCCCTTCAAAGTGAGATTTTTCATGATATCTCGAAAACTTGAAGAGACAAAAATTGTTAATTTTTGATAAATTGCTGGCAATTTTTCACGAATTGGTAACACTGTCAGAACAAATATTTTTTCAATAAGTATAATAATGAGTTAATTTTTTAATAATTTTAATTTGATTTTTTTTTTTAATAAAAATTCTCTTCTAATTTGAAATTTGACCTCGTTGACGGGGGAGGGAGAAGGGATGGCAAAATTGATAGATTTTTGAGAATTTAGTAAAAAGTTAGTGAAAAAGTTGAAATTTGAAAAAAAATCTGTTGTTCTGTGATCTTTTGGATGGTGCTGAAGCACCTTGGGCTCCCCTCCCAGGGTATCTAATGGTTTTTTTCTCTCGAAAATCACTACTTTTTCATTACCTTTTTTCCAAATTTTCCAGAACCTCTTAACTTTACCCTCCCTCCTCCCTCCGCATCAACGAATCAAATTTTAGATGAGAAGAAAATTTGTGATTGAAAAAAAAATCAAATTTAGGAAAAAATAAATGCATTGTAGCTCTATTCAAAAAAATATGTATGACGTCACATATTTCGACAGTGCTGCCAATTCATAAATAATTGCTGGTCGTTTATCGAAAATGAACAATTTTTGGTAATTTTTTCAAAAATATTTCGCGTGTTCGGGTTTTTTCATTATTGTTCTACGTTTTGAAAAAATTCACCACTTTTTCACTGCTTGCCTACTTTTGCTACCTATTAGATACCCTGCCTCCCCTCCTCCTGAGTGAGATTATAATTGTAGGGGTTCGAAGAATTTTGTGGTTTAAGGTGTCGAAATTGGAGGATTTTGATGGTTTTTGACTGATGGTGAGGAAAGGGGGGAGAAAGCGATATTCCTAGTGAGATATAAATCTTGATAGAAGTTGTTTGAAATTATCGATTGTTCTGTATTAACTCATCAGTAGCGGATTCAAGGAGAAAGTCCAACGAATTTGAACAATCTGCCCTAGCTCAAAGTCAACATAGAAATCAAAGAAACCATTCCCATTCTTTTCGTTGTAACTAAAAAACTTGGAACAGCTCTACCTTCATCGTCCCAAATTCCAAAAATATTATATTTCTCACCTCAGCCTTTCACTGCAAAACGCCACATACCATTTTCGCGCCCTATTAGCTTCTCTAAACGCCCCCTCCTTTGCCCCTCTCCCTAGATATCTCTCATTCCACGTAACTTTCAAAAATTTTCCTCGTCATAAACGTTTCCTTCCCCCTCGCCACGGAACGCTTCACTGTACCGAAATTAATTACAAAAAAACCGTCATTGTTTGACGAAATGAAAAGGAAGAGGAGAAAAAAAGGCTACCGGAACCGAGAGATGAACTTTTCGCGTACCGTTTTAAATTTTATATTGAAATCTTTTATAATTGAAAAAGTTCCGGCATCTCTCGCGTTCGGCTTGCCTCGCTCGAGCCTGTTTCTCGCGAGCTTTTCGGAGGAGAAATGTGTAAAAGATAACGTTAGATCTATTTACAACCGCCAACTGAACAGTAATTAACAAAGTTCACTGTTAAAAGCGCTCCGCCCGGTGGTCTCGGAAAAAGCCCCAGCACATCCGTCAAGCTCTCCTCGTGCTCGCGGACTCGCTCCTTTAATAAAACGTAACAACGGTTATTAATACTTGACTGAACTCCCTTACCGCTGTGCTACACGGTTTCAATATAAATAGTTTCACATGATTTATGACAATCCTGTTTCAACTAATCTTATATTGTTCGCCACTTTGGATTGCGCTCGGCTCGTTCGGAATTCCTTGAAACTTTTAGCCCGCATTTGTAATGGTGTAAACCTCTTTAAAGTACCGAATGGCGAACATTTGTACAATGGAATTGCCCCCGTAATTAATGAACGCGCTGGCCTATTGAGATTAAGTTTCATAACTATTTTCTGAGCCCAAAAGTCGAGTTTTTCAATCGTTTGATATTTGCTCGTTACGTCGTCGATTCGACGACGACGAATCAATGCGTTGCACCGAAACGACGAAATCTACGGCTATTTTAGGTAAATTACGCGTCCGAAATTGTTACTCCTAGCGAAGAGTTTTTATCTCTAGGAAGATAATTTACTTAGAGGTATACCCGAGGAAAAGTCGAACTAAACTTTCAACTTCAATTTGCGAATCGTACCGGCGAACTTTGTGAACTTCTAACATTTAAGTTTACTGAATACGTGCGAATGCGAATGGACTTCGCAAAGTTGACCTTTTTTTTCCCTAATACTCGTACACGTTGCCAAACTACTCGTAAAAAACTTCGTCGAATTTCAAATGTCAAAGACCACCGTGGTATCATATCATACTTTTGTTTATAACATTTCATTTTAGCTGGAAAAAAAATTAAATTATACGTTGATAATACAAAAGGCCTTTTAATGAAGTTCACATTCGAATGTGTATCGTCACTCTCGTATATAAACGCAAACACCGCGGATAGAAAAAAAAAACTTGATATTTGTAAACCGACCTCGATGACCCAGATTACCCGACGCGATACTAATTTTAATAAGTCTTTTCGAAAATATTTTTCTTCGTACTTCAAAGAAGATTACCGATTTATGCGGAAAAATTTCATCCGAGATTTATTCGCCGCAGTCGTCGCGTATCCCAGCCCTTGGAAAAACTTGCCATTTTCTTCGCCAAAGGAATATTTTAAAGTTGTAATTTCTACATGAAAATTTCGTTTGCCGGATTCGACGAGGAAATTCATGTATGGCCTTTTTTTCTCCAGTATTTCTAAAAGATAAAAATTGCGTTTCTTTTCACGGTATCGTTATTTATTAGAAAATTACAATTTTCTCGAGAACGTCTTGAAGAGAATTTTTCACTCGGAGGGAATTATTCGCTTGAGATTCGAGTCGTTTTCCAGCCGTGCTGAATATTTAAAAGGATTTTCGTATTTTCTCGTCTCTATCGCCCGGTAAATTATGTCAACTTATTTATGTCGTTTTATTAATAAAAAATTTTCTCGGATGCTATAAATTATTTGAGGCGGACGACCATGTACAGAGTTATTTCTTAAGTGAATTAAAATTGTAAAAAATGATCCGTTTTATTTTTCAAGGATTTTTACGTTGTTTTTCGCACGATTGTTGTGAAATTATGAAAACTAGTTTAAGTAGTTGATTTTGACTGAGGACAATTGAAGGATGAAAATATTCCAAGACTGGAAGAATTTGTAGTCGTCGTTTAATCAAAAAAAAAAATTGCTCGTGAATTAGTTTTTAGACAATTGCCTTTTTTTTCGTTTGATCAAAAAAATCTCTTAAAAGAACTTTTATAAGTGACAGTCTTGAATTGCATGAAAATAAAAAAGCGGTGTCAAGTAGATGCTAAATTTTCAACGTTTTAAATGAGTCAACACTGCGTTGAAAATTCTCAATTGCTGAAAATCTCGAGACAAATCTTTTCAAAAATTCGTTAAAAATTTTTAAATAAATTTATTTGGCTTAAAATTCATCAAGGCGGATTTCCTGATGTATTTCTTCCGAAAATTTACATTTTGTTCGAATTGGAGCTGACCCTGGCCCCATCCCTGTCCTCATCTGAAGATTCAGTGTATTCTATTCAGAGATAAAGTGAAAAAATTACCATGAATTCGAAAATTCACTAAACATACGTCATTAAATTCGTTAAAAATTTAAGCATAGATTTGAAAGTAAAAATTTATCAATGAGAATTTTTGACTTTTTTTCTAAAAAATTTATATTTCGTTTAAATCGAAGCTGGCCTCATCTAAAGATTCACTGTATTCACACATGAGTAATAAAATTACTATTAACATGAAAATTCACTAAAAATACATTATCAAGTTCGTTAAAAATTCAATAATAAATTTACGAGTAAAAATTTATCAATGAGGGTTTTTGTACATACTTTTTTCAAAAAATTAAATTTTTTTCCAAATTTGAGCGGTCTTATATCTGAAGTATTAGCGTAGTGGCAAACACCAAAAATCACCATATGGAAATTCGCTAAAAACACATCATCAAATTTGCCCATCTGTATTTTTTTTGAATTTCATACGAATGATGATCCCCATTTTCAAAATAACACAAAACGCGATTCTACAAATGGGGCTTTCCCCTTCGTGTAAATTCATCGAATTCTCCATCAACAGCCTCTCGACATCCACTCAACGATATCGTTTATTTCGACATAATGGAAAACGCGAAAAAAAAAAAGGTATTATTTTAAAAAGGGAATCCGCGCCAACGAAGCGATAACCGAGGCTGGATGAGCGGTGAAAATTCTCGAATCATCGACGACGCCTTGGTCCAGCATCAGCATCGTAGATCACGTTAGTCATCGCGGTCTCATAATGGCCATGTGTTCGACCCTCGATTACCCTTCTGTTATTAATTACCTCTTGGGGGCTGCGGAAACCGCTGCGCGAAAAATACACCGAGACGTTTCCCCGAATAACGTATAATTTTACACATTTTGGCCCTCTCGTTTAAGAAGACGCGCGTATTTTCGGTTAGATGAATATTCCATTAGGGTGTCTGCTCGCGTAAGGCTTGTTGTGGGCTGTTCGATGCAGACGTTGCTCTTTTCATACGTAATCAATATAGCGAGACCGAGATGATATTGATGTCGAATGTCGAACGTAAGGGAGAAAGAGTAATAAAGCCATTTTTCCATTTAGGGTGTATAATTAAGTATGGGAGTTTATTGAATGGAATTTTTTCGGCCAAAAGTACGAAATGGTTTCGTGTAAGACTCGGGAACACACCAAGTGAAAGAATTTAATCGATTTTGGCGACGAAACGAGCCGAAATTAAGGCGAGAAGTTGAATTGGTGTTTTTGTTCGGGGGCTCGTGTTGATTGAGATGGCGAATTTACATTTGAATACGTGGGGCAACGGTGGCGCTGATGAATTTGCCGACGAAGGGAAGAGGAGGTATTCCCTCGATATGCGATGTCGCCGGTGCAATAAAACCCCCTTGCAAAATTTCGCCTCGAACGAAGGTAGCTGTAAAGTGATTTTAAATCGAGGGCATAAATTTTTGACGTATATTCATTTAACGAATGTTACCGTCGAATTAAAAAACAAACGCGAAAAAATGCAGAAATCTCAACCCCTATATTTTTTAATAAAAGATTATTTTTAATTTAAAGTCGAAACGTGGTAGGGAGCGGAGGGAAGTTGAGATGTCATCGTGTTTGCTTGGGGTACATAAAACGTCGGTTTGAATATTAAGATAAAGGAAGGCGCACAGCGAGTAGGAAAACCGAGGATGCGAAGGTTGTAAAAATGGCTCGCAAAACGTAAGGCGAATCGTAAGCCGTTGGTTTTTCTAAATGGTTTAATAAATGTCGCATTTTATGGCGCTCTGGAGAGACTTAACGTTTCTTATTTGGGTTTCGTTGACACATTATTGTTTGTTAGGAGTCGTCAGTTATCCTTAAAACCGAATCGGCCTTGTCTGCAGACCTTTCGTATGGATTTCCTTTATAGTTTTTTTCTGTTTTTTTTTGTTTTACATTGGTGGTGGTTTTTCTTGGTGTTTTGCTGGCAGAGGTGTCGAGATGAGATAACAAGTTATGATGAGATCGTTTGTCTAATTGGGTGGATTTTTTGATTCAAACACTCCGGGGATATTTGTAGGAGCTATAAATAAGTAGGTTGTAGGGTGAAAGGGGAAGTTTCAGGATGTGTCGAAGTAATAACGAAATGTGTAGTTTTGCACTCACCACAAGGTCTAGATATTGAACATAATAGTGTAGCTCGCTGCAAGGGCTCCGCTTTGCCGTACCAATGAATCCTGAAACATAATAATTCGATATTATTCTCATAACGCCATAAAGATTTCATAATTATCTGAAACCTAAAGAGAAACGTTTCTGCATTCACGATAAAGTTTCACGTGTACTTAATGGACCGGAAGAAGGAACTTCTCGTTAGTGTTCTCATGCTTTAGAAGTATTGATTATTTAGCGCCAAGTACTTGTCGGATACTCGAGTGTATCCAACTTGGCCGTGAATAGGAGACTTTGGGTGCGTTAAAATGGCTAAAAAAAAATCGATTCACGGGTTTAATCAACAGTTCTACGTGATTTTCACTAGTAACCTGCGAATTGGGGTAAAAGAGATGCTGCTGATGTTGGCTCATACGATCTTCTGTTTCTGAAAAATTTGTACTTTTTTATGTTTCTTCGCAAGAGTGAAAATACTTTTTTGTAATGATATTTTAAACTACCCCCTCCCTCTTCTCCGCGTTCATCGCAAGTGACTCGATTTTTTAATGAAAATGTGGCATTTATTTGAAACCATAAAACCAAGTACGTACTTTATGAATTTTTCTATGCAATTATGTCACCACACGTTTTAAAATTTACGAGGGGAAGGGGTTTACAAAGGTCGAATTTTCAAAGGAGTTGATATCCATTTAATTGCTTCAAGTAAAAATATCCTTTTAAATGTTTATTATTTTTTTTTTAATTTAGCAACGCTTTACAAAAAAACATCTTCTTTTGGTTTCGTCCTGTTGAGAAAAATACGAAAATATTTTCGGAAATTCGCCCATACGTTGATATTGGACGGAGTACTCGACAATTCAGGACGGTTCCAATTGAAGCTACATAATTCAAATGTAATTGGTCTACGCTAACGCGAAGGAATCCCTCAAAATCTCTAATTTATCCATAAATGGCGTAATATTTCTTCAAAATCGAATTTGGTAAATTTTTATCGCGAAATTTATCGCGCCATTTGCGCAGAACGAGTTGAAAAACCCTGATATACGTCGACGGTTTATAATGCGAATAAAATCACAGTCCGCAGCGGCCTCGGCGGCGGTAACATTTGGCGCAATTATTTACATTAAAAGCAAACTATAGATATGGCGGGTTCATCGGCCAAAGCGCGTTGTTATATTGGCATTAGAACTGTATATGCCAATATGTGTTGAACGTCTGGTGTATAAATTCGGCATCGTCGTATCTGTCAGCATTAAATTGTCTCCTTTACTTAACCGAGCAGAAAACCAAGTATTAGATTTGCGACAAGTGAACCGAACTCGGACGCGGGAGGCGAAGAGGTGCGAAAAATATACAACTTCGATATGGCGCTGGCGTGTGCAGAAGGAGACGCGAAATGAGACTAGAGGCGAGTTTCGTGCATAAGTGGTACATGAAGGATGACGGAAGGCGCGGATGGGTAAAAAATGAAAATGCATTTGAAGAATTCTACCCATTTACATATTCCATTTATTTTTCGTATAGTTTATTTCACGCAGCCGGCAATAATACTAAGTGAATTTATAGCGGCAACTTTGCCAATGTTGGTAACATTAATGTCAAATATTAGCGTGCGTATAATGCAGAAATGCCGTCCGTTTGTTCATTTTTAACCGCGCTTTTTCTACGCCGGTATATGTACCGGGGGTAAAACACTCCTCGAAAGAAAGTACAAATGTGGAGGGGGAGGGAGGGATTTCTAAATAAACTGCTCGTATTTCACATTGGTGGAAATTTTATCCGAGTTGATATATCGTTGTTAGTCATATACATACCGGTAAAGCTCTCTCTCGTTTTCTTCACTCTATGCACATTTCAGTTTGTATTTTACGTTATTCCGTGTAACGTCTGTTTGAATAATTTAAATTGTATTTTGCCTCAGTTTTACGGGGTTTTTTAAAACATAGGTATTTTTTTCTTCTTCTTCAGTTATATACCTACTTATTTATATTTCCATGCTCGGTATTTCTTTACAAGCGAAGATGCTTTTTCAGTTTTGTATATCTTGACGCTTTTAAAACTTAATCTGCTTTTATTTTACGTTTACTTTTTGGCTGGTACGTCGGTGTGTGTTTATCTTTGGTCGGGTAAATGCGAAACGGCGAGCATTAAGTGCCGCAGGAATATTCTTTTCGTCGTTATTACGACATGAAATTGTATATTAAAATGAATTTTTCGCCGGCGTTATATTCCGGCGGTATTGCGGCTAGAATGGAATTTCATTTTGTAAAAGGTGTAATATTTTGCGTTATTTTGCGAAATGTCTGGTGGGTTGTCGACGTGGTTTTAATAGGCTTTGAAGAAATTAATGGCGAGGGTTTTAACGAGGCGCGGCAACGATAAGAGGTTATTTGTTGGTGGATGCGATGACCGTGATCGTATTGTGTGTAAATCATGGCCGGAAGAAATGCAATGAAGGTAGAGGGAGAATTGGTATTTTGCAAATGAAGTGACGACGAGAGTCGAAGAAATAAGAAATGCGCGAAATAGTCAAAATCGTTCAATATTTGCTCAAAATTACATAAAAACAGTTACAATGTTGTTAAAAAAGTTTAAAATTGATTAAATTTACGTGAAAACTGTTAAAATGTAGTCAAAACAGTTAAGAATTGACCAAAATTTCGTAAAAATTGTTAAGA
This sequence comes from Maconellicoccus hirsutus, assembly GCA_003261595.1. Classification (NCBI taxonomy): domain Eukaryota; kingdom Metazoa; phylum Arthropoda; class Insecta; order Hemiptera; family Pseudococcidae; genus Maconellicoccus; species Maconellicoccus hirsutus. The sequence continues at coordinate 12,520 of QBDW01001373.1, forward strand.
GTTAGAAATCGATTAAAACTATGTAGTTTAAAATTGTCCAAAAATGGGTTAAATTGTCGAAACGTTGTTAAAACTGTTCAAATTTTTTTTTTAATTGCTTAAAAATTGTTAAAATAGTTCAAAATCGACCAAAATAAGTTGAAAATTGCTTCAAAATGCACAAAATCGTCGAAGTAATTAAATTTGTTCCAAATTTGGTAACAATTGCATTAAAAACTTAACATGTTAATAAGTTAAAAATTGGTTAAAATTTGTTTAAAATTGCTCAAAAACTGTTAAAAAAGTTCAAAATTGATCAAAATTTGTAAAAAGTCACTTCAAAATGCACAAAATATTGTTAAATTTGTTTAAAATTTGGTAAAAATGCCTAAAAATTGTTAAAATAGTTCAAAATCGACCAAAATAAGTTAAAAATTGCTTCAAAATGCACAAGAACGTCAAAAGTTGTTAAATTTGTTGAAAATTTGGTAAAAATTTCATTAGAAATTGTTAAAATGTTACAAATTGATTAAAATTTGTTTAAAATTACTTAAAAACGGTTAAAATAGCTCAAAATCGACCAAAATAAGTTAAAAATTGCTTCAGAATGCACAAAAACATCAAAAGTTGTTAAATTTGTTTAAAATTTGGTAAAAATTGCATTAAAAACTGTTAAAATGTTGTTAAAAAGTTAAAAATTGATTAAAATTTGTTTAAAATTGCTTAAAAACGGTTAAAATATTTCAAAATTGATCAAAATTAGTAAAAAGTCCCTTTACAATGCACAAAATATTGTTAAATTTGTTCAAAATTTGGTAAAAATGCTTAAAAATTGTTAAAATGGTTCAAAATCGACCAAAATAAGTTAAAAATTGCTTCAGAATGCACAAAAACGTCAAAAGTTGTTAAATTTGTTTAAAATTTGGTAAAAATTGCATTAAAAACTGTTAAAATGTTGTTAAAAAGTTGAAAATTGGTTAAAATTTGCTAAAAATTGCATTGAAAACTACTGAAATGTTGTTAAAAAGCTAAAAATTGGTTAAAATTTGTTTAAAATTGCTTAAAAACTGTTAAAATGTTTTTAAAATGGTATAGAATCGATCAAACTACACAACTTTTGTGTCATATTCATCAAATTTTGAACAAATTTAACAACATTTCAACGAATTTGTGCATTTCAAAGCGATTCTTAATTAATTTTTGTTGATTTTAAACTATTTTAGCAGTTTTTAATCAATTTTAAATAAATTTTAATCAACTTTTAATTATCTTGACAACATTTTAACAGTTTTTTGCACTTTTTAGTAAATATTGGATAAATTTAACGACATTCAGCGATTTTATGCAGTTTTAAGCAATTTTGAACAAAGTTTCATCAATTTTATCCTGCTTTAACTACATTTAAGCCGTTTTAATGCAATTTTCATCGATTTTGAACTGTTTTGACAATACTTTAACAGTTTTTACGCAATTTAGATCAATTCTAAATCGTTTTAAAAACATTTCAACAATTTTTACGCAGTTTTGATCAATTCTAAACTGTTTTAACAACATTTTATTAGTTCTGTTGCAATTTTCATTGATTTTGAACAGTTTTAACAACATTTTTACAGTTTTTACGCAATTTTCCTCGATGTTAAACTGTTTCTACTACATTTTAACTGTGTTTATGCAATTTTTACCAAATTTTGAACAAATTTAACAACATTTTGACGATTTTGTGTATTTTTAAGCGATTTCTGACTTATTTTGGTCGATTTTAAACTATTTTAACAACATTTTTACAGTTTTCATGCAATTTTGAGCATATATTGAACAATATTGTGCAATTTTAACTCCATTTTGGCAGTTTTGCGTGATTTTAAGCAATTTTAAACAAATTATGATCAATTCTGAGCTACTTTAACAACATTTTACCTGTTTTCGTGCAATTTCAAGCAATATTCATAGCACGTGTTGATTCAAGTATACATGTGAGTTTGAAGCGATGTAAAGTTTGTTGCGAACCATTAAACCAAGTATGATCGTGTATGTTGTATGAGATCTGCATATTTGGCCAAAAATTCCACGTTTTATAAGTGACTTTCAAAGTATGAAGTATATGTCAAGCTGCATTTAAAGTATGACTTGTTTCACAATAAATGGAACATGTAATTTTTAAACAATCTTCATAGACGTCTCGTTTCAAATGACCAGTGTTGCCGTGCGCTCGATGTAATATAGCTCGGACGAAATCATTAAATTGAAATTAAACTTGGAACCCCTCGAGATCGGGGACTCGAATATCCGTAACGTAATTCCGTCGGAGACACGACGTTTAAAAAAATCGATTATTTATACTCGGAATTTCGATCGAACTGAGTATTTGGAGAATTTATATTCATTAAAGCGTCTCCGTCGAGCGTACCGCGTGTGGAAATTCAACGCGAAGATATACGAGATTAGAAAACGAGACGAGTCGCTGGCGAAGACGTTCCCTAATGACCGAAACGACGCGGTTGATTTTCCACGTTTCGGGGAAATTTTTTTTCCGTCGGTGTCTCCGGCGTGCGGGTCGGTATTAGGTACACAATGTCGAACGAAATTCAATTAAATACGGAAAAGCGCTCGTTTCGGCGGTACGAGAAATAAAAATTAAACTGTCACCGGGATTGGATACATGGTTGGGCGAGATGAAAAAGCGAACGATGCTGTCCGCGTAGGATTCTGTCATATCTGCAGTATGAGAAAAAAATTACTACGGCGGAATTACGAAAAACGTATTCCGTTCACCTTTTAACGCTTCACGTGTATACGTGATAAGTTTATCGAAACGAGCTCGAAAAACAACGTATATGATGGTAAAAGTACCCGGGAGTACGTGGAGATGGAGAAGATGGAGGAATCGATGCAGCACGCGCTGCGTACGCTACCGTAATACGCTAGACGAACGAGGAAACAGAATGGTACATAACGAGACGCGGCAAGAAACCAAAATCAAAATTGACAAAAGGATGGAAAGGATGGGTTTCTTTGTACATAGATGAGTTTTAAAGATATTCGTGGACTGGTACGGTAAATAGCTGCTTTAAGTTCCCATTTTATAAGATTCGAGTTCAACTAACGATTAAAGCCCTTTTTGAAAAGCCTCTCTCGTCGTATCGAGCATGTCTTTCGTGTTGCTCTCGTATTCTATACGCGGATGCAACAAAAAGACCGCTCCTAGCCGACGAAGGCAATCTCTAGCCACTTACTTTAATCAAATTATACATATCAATAAAAGGATTTAGATACTAATCTGAAAACCATTGTACTGATTTCCAAGTTTTTAAGTTGCAACGCGCAAGGTTTATCTGCGGCGGATGTACACAATGTCGAGACACCGAGATGGCGAAGGGGAGACGGAGCGAAACGCAGTTGTGTAAGCTCTTTTTGACTCGTCCATTTCCATTGAAACTAGCTGCAAAAACCTTCTTTTATACGCGTTTTTCTTTAAATGAAGATTGCCAACGGGACAAGAATAGCGGAGAATTCTTTTATCTTTAAGATTTTTCGCATAAAGGATTCTCGCGAGCCTTTCAACTTCGTACACAATCGGATTTTCTAGCGCTTTTAAGTGAAATGAAATTAACAACACTGAGGTAGATACGTTGCGAATGGTATTCGTGCTTTTGCAAAAACACGAATGGAGAATTGGAGAACATGAGAAATGAAGGTGATACTGGTGTCTTATGGATGTTTGATTTGACGTAGTTGAAAGGACAGTCGTGGAGTTTGAAATGGCGTTTGAGCATAGAGAGCGCACGTGTTTTGTTCTAGGGGCAGCGATCAGGTACACAAATTGTAGCAGATTTTGAGGAACTGCAAAAAAATTGATGAAATAAAAATTGTCAAGAATTCAATTCTGAACGACTTTTATTTCAAAATTTTTTCTCCAAAGTTTCCTCAAAATCTGCAAAAAAACTGCAATTGTAATATTTTGCAGAAGATGAAGGGATAATTGGAAGAGATACAAAAAAATTATGGAGATAAGGAAAGTTCTAAATTTAGTTCTCAACAACTTTTGTCTCGAAAGCTTTCATTTAAAGTCTTTCCCAGATCTTCAAAAAAGCTGCAATTGTGAAGTTTCCCCAAAAAATGGATATGAAGCAAAATTATAGCAAAATTATAAAAGATCAAAAAAATTATTGAAATAATAAAGGTTCTAAATTATATCCTCAACAACTTTTATCTGGAAATTTTTTGAAAAAATTCACGAGCTCACAAAACAATGGTAAATTTATACTTGCATCAAATTCATTTTTCTCCTCCAATGTTTTCAAAACTATTGGCATCTTGAAATCAAAAAGACAATATTTAACATTTGTGATGATCGCTTGTGAAAATAGGCAACTCCTTTTCAAAAACCTCAAACGCACCGGTTCGTGACCCGATGCCGGGGGCGCTGATTGCTGATAAAATGCTATTCGCAACTTAAATAGCTAAAGTATTACTTCGACTGGAGAACAGGTTCTTTATATCGTAACATAATCGCTATTGTTTTAGCAAACAATGTTTAACATAACGATGGCGTGTGTTCACGTTGTCTGCGCCGGCGTCGCGGTCGTTGTCGTCGTAGCGCGACGTATCCGCATCGAAGTTTCTCGAGGGCCGCGGCGGCTAACCGGAGCTATGGCGTTTACGAGTCCAAAACGTATACCGCAATTAGTAGCGAAAACTGAAAAACAGATGAATATTTCATAGAACGTTCGCACGACGAGTACGAAAAGGTATTACGACGCCCGCATTTCGTCGCGTCCAAAGTAAATAAAACTCGGGTAAATTTTCACGTGCCACTAATTCGCGGCGCGTATGAAAATGTTGCGGAGCGCGTGATACATTACGTATTCTGAATTTATTCAACGCGTTGTAGCGGTGTTTTTTTTTTCGGGCTCGAGAGTTTCGCGAAAGTGGCTTTGAATAAGTCGAGGATCGAAGAAAACCGCAAAAACGAGCTTATGGATTTTAATAATGTAATCAGCGATGTGGGGTTTTGACGTCGTTGCGTAATTTACATCGTTCAAGAATGCCTGGCTATTTGCATAAGTAAACGTGTGTACGCGGGGCCGCGAAAAATGACACGATGAATTGGCCTACTATGCGCGGTACCTACGCGGTGGTTCATTTACATTACTAATGAATATATATGCGACGGGTCGGAATTGTTACTGGTTTTAATTACCTACAAACCTAGAGATTTTTGTAGAACGGTAATTTCACATGAAAGGTGGTCAACGTGGCTGGCAAATGGATACGATGAATTTGAGTTAAGGTCGCGACGAAAAAAAAAATTTTAGTTTTAGATCGTGACTCATAAAGGACCTGGAAAATTTTCCACGAGGAGGAATTTCAAATAACTGGGTTATTTTTTCGCCGAGCGAATTTCAATAATTGATTGCATTATGAAATATAAAAATAGGAACCGAATTGTCGCCGATTTCGTAATATTTTGAGGGGTTTCTCGTCGAAAAGTTTGTCTTATTTGTAACGAGATAATCTAATTGTGTTTTATATAGATAAATGGAAGTTGTGGCTGTCGAGATAACGAGATTAGTGATCGGCGAGTAGGAGATTTTAGGTTTAGAAAGTTTTTTCGGAATCAGAATACAAGATTTTATTAAGGCAGATTATAACATGACTTTTCGCTTTCAGGTTCATTTGACGGATTTAGGCGTTGATTTTTAGGAAAAAAAGAAGTTAGGATTTCATTCAGATTTCGCACGTTTTCGCAGCATGTGAACATGGTGAGTTGATTTAATAATTAATCGATAATGATAGATAAATGAGTTCAATTTTGCATTGATAATTATTCTACAATTCAATTTTGAGAATACTAAAAAGAATGTGCAAGGTATTAACATTTTTTGGTCTAAAATCTTTCGTATGGATTTTCAAAAAGAGATATACCATTTCAAAATGTCACACAATTTTTTTTTGAAGGTCAAAACGTGTCCAAATTGGAAGTTTTTCGACAATATTGCAAAAAGTAGTGCAATAGGAACGACAAATAATTTTTGAAAAACAGCATAAAATGCTCTATAAATTACGAAATATTACCTTTCAACAATTGGAGAAGTGAGGGGAAAGGGGTAAGGAAGATGAAATAAAATTTTCCAAAAAAAAAAACTAGTAAAAATAAATATATTGAAGAGATCAAGTCATAGCTGGTGCCACAATTTTTTCATGGAGGGGACTACAATTTTTTTCATGGAGGGGATTACAATTTTTTTCTTGACAAGAATACTAAATTTTTTTAAATTGAAAATGGAAGATGGAAAAATTGCTGAAACGAAGCGAGGGTGAAAATTTTTACATTTTATCACAAAAATGAGTGATTTATTATAGTTTTAAAAAAAGAAGATAGGAAATCTTGCGCAGTTTGCTGTGAAAATCATTAAATGCTCAATTCAGAAATGCAGCTTGATGGCAAAACCACGATTATTAGAGTTAGCTAACAACTTATTTTTGAAATATCGGAAAGCTTGTCTCCCCTCCCCCTCCCACTGTTGAAATTTGCAATAGGAATAAATAGAACAAATTTTTTTTCAAAATCCAATTTCATATAGAAAAAAATTCACGAATGAAATGTTCATGAATCGTTCTGTCTTTAAATATCTTGCGAATTTGAATCTACGTACTTTCTGTGATTTAAAAAAAATTTCCCTCAAATTAAAACATCAACCTGTGGAATAATCAGCATCGTTGCTTCTACCACCTTCGTTTGTAGAAACGGGAAATGAAAAATGGCGAATATCACACCATCGAATGAAAAATCTGTTATAAAGCGACATACTCGTGTACAATGTCAGTGTGGTAAATGGTAACCGAGGAAACTTATCGAGTTAGCCGACGGCGACTGCGACAACGGCGCGTTTTACGCAGCTAACAAGTTTTTCGTAACTATCTTCTCGAGTGGCTTTTTTTTTCTCTCGAAAAGGTCTGTTGTGTGCTAATGAAACACGCCGAAAAAAGCACAACGTCGAAACAAAAATAAATACTACGAATACAAAAGAAATATAAAAGCAAAGAGAAATCTAAAAATCGCCTGCGAAGATATAAGACCCGACAGATAAGGGTTAGAATTTTGTGAACTTTTGATAATAATAAAACTTTTGCCGAAGTGAAAGTACAGCGTAGAAGAGGAAGAAAAAAGGAGCCTTGTAATCTATCCGATTGTCGAGTTTTGTCGGAGGAACGAGAAAAGAGTTAAGCACGACGTATCTTGAAAAAGGTATCCGCGTTGTTCGAGACGAGAGAATAACGAGGGTGAAAGGTATCGTCAGAGGGGGAGGGAGGTTATGAGCTTGATTTCTTGTATGTTTCAGGTTCGATATAACCCTTTTACCATAATTATATATAAACGAGGTAAACTTTTATGATATATTGCGGCGAAAGTAATCCGAACCCTTGTTAATGTGAAGGATCAACTGTGGCATATGAGCTTAAAATATGCCACTCAATTTGAAATCATTTAGAATTCGTACAACTAAGTTTAATTCTTGGTAATCGGTTTAACGTGTTTGGGCGAATTTAAACTTTGGGTTTGGAGAGATTTTTCAAAATGCATCCGAAATTTTGACGTGTGATTTTAACGACGCGTTATGCGAAGAGATGTGGAGCTTTGGACAGAGCAGCGGATTAGATAGGGACAGCTTCGTGGATTTTGAAATTTGGGTCATTTGTTTTTTTCCTTGGCTTTTTTTTGGAGAACCAATCGATTATAGGATTAACGAATATTGGAAAGTGAAAATGGAAACCGCGGGAGCTTCTTCGGTCGAAAAGTAATTTAAACAATGAAGATTTTCGCATCTCGTTGAAAAGAAAAAGAAAACGGAAAGGATTGTCGTCGACCTAGTTCGTAGCGACAACGACGGAACGTAGAATTAATCGTACTATTCGATACGATTTTTCATCCTGCTAAACGCCATAACAACTTGAAACTAAAGGGCTCGGTGGATTGGGAAACGAGAGCCAATCGAATGTTGATTAATGGGGGCTATATTGATTTTAATATCGTTTTAAAAACTCGACCTTCTTGCGGTCTCGAACCTCGATGATATATCATTAGCGAGCTCGAGCCAAGGAGAGAAATTATTTCGTATTAATCAATAAGCCAGGCTCTATGTGGTCGTATGTGACGTCGCACCGCAGAGCCGGAACTTTGACGCCGTAAAAGTTGCGAGATTGGTGGAGCGGTGGCTTTGTCGGTGGATCTCGTCGTATTCATGAAAAATTTGTGTGCGGAAGTCGACGGGTGAAGAGCTCGAATTTGTGTTTGAATTACTAAATGACTAGTTCCAAGTGTCCGGAGAGGTGTGGAAGGGTAAAAGATATAGTAGCCACCGTCCAACATGGAACATCTTGCTTGGAATGATGTCATACGTATTTTGTGGCTTTCAAAATCGAGAATTCAAGAACAAATGTCTCATAAGTTATAAACAACCACTACAGTGACAATTTAGGTCTTTTAAGCAGCATGCTGGATTGCCACGTGACCCACGTGCTCGTGCTTGTAAATTCGTGACCAGAGAAACTCGCATGACCATATTGTCTTTAAAGAGATATCTTTGTCAAGATGGCCAAGATATAAGCACCTTATATTAAGATATCCACAGCGCTCCTAGCGGATATTTGGTGTGTAACTATTTTCAAAAAATGTAGCCAAACATCTCGAGCTTCCAGTCCCTATGAGGAAGAACTATTTGAGGAAATCTGTCATGGACATTGGGTCTTCCGGCAAATTAACTGTAACATTTTACGAAAGCAACGATGACTCGGAAAAAATCGCCACATCGTGCAACGTTTCACGTGTCCGGTGTTGTAATGCATACAAAGTACACGATGGAAAATGGAAACAACGCCGGTGCTTCGTACGTGTACCGAAAAAATAAAAACGCCGTGGTGCATTCGGGCAATTTTCTCGGTTGAATTTCGCTAAAACGTATTCAATTGACGAAGCGCGAAAAAGAAGCGATTTCGAGTAACACGGACCGGAGAGCGAAAACGAGCGAATGAAGGGAACGCCGGAGGATAGAGGCGAAAGAGGCCAGAAAGGCCGTTTTTACTGGCGCGGCGAAGTTTACACCATTCATTATGTCCGCTACGTCTTGTAAATGACGGTGTAGGCAAGCTACAAGAAAAATACAAGTTAAATGGTCTGTAAAGAATAATTTCACGCCTGGCGACACTAAAATCTCAGTTTGCGAGCACGTCGAAGAAAATACTATGTACGTAGAGCGCCGCAGACGAAGCGAGGTGAGCGATGAGGAAGAGCAGAGGGCGAAAACGCGGTAGCAGGTATTTTCCGTTGTTAACCTCGACGCTCCGGCATTAAAAAGTAATTGCCGAAAAGTGGAGGCTATGTGGAGCTTTTTGCGACAAAAAGCGCGACGGATTTTCCTCTTTTTTTTGTGCGTTCAGTGTACACGCTACCGGTACCTTCGAAGGGTTCGATGGCGTAAAAATGTATCCGGTCGAGGTTTACGTATGTGTAAGCGTGTAACCCGCGTCGACGTTAAGTGTCGTTTAATGATACAAAAGCTTCGGTTTCGGGGATCGCGACTACACGGGAAAAAAAATCAAGGCGAAAAAAAAAACAATAGAAAGCTCTTCGGGTACAGAAACGCGGCGATTTTTTGAAGCCTAATGAAAGAATTGTTTTTTGTATACAGCGACCCCTTTTCGCGACGTTATTCGATCGCTTCGCTCGACGAAAGGGTTCGGTTTTTTCGTACGAGATCGATTCGCCGCGACGACGGAGGGTAAAGCTCCGAAATACTTCTTACGTAGCTTCGTAAATTACGCCTGCGAAACGGCCCCGGCGACGTAATTGTTTCGCTAATCGCGCTTAATTGAGTGTACCACTCGCTGGCAAAAGTTTCACGCCGAAGTAGAATTTGCGGTGGCTTTTGTTTCGATGTGCAAACACCGACGGCGGCGAGATTTTTATCTCGCTAAGTCGTATCGATTGCGCGCGAAACGGATACGAGGACGCGTTGAACGATGTGTTAGAGCGAGCGCTGATATGTGAAGGAAAGTGCGAGAGTGGGAGGGGTGACATAGATGAGATTTCCGTCGGCTTGAAATTAATTTTGAAAAAAGTTGATGCGTGGAGTTGAAAAAGTAATTTTCTATCATTTTTTAAACTCGCGTGATCACGTATTTACCGTAATAACAATCGTAATCACTGTAATACTTTTGTATTTACTGTTATTACGTTTGTATTTACCGTCATTACCTACATATTTACCATAGTTATCTTTGTATTTACCGTAATTACCTTCGTATTTACCGTAATTACCTTCTTATTTACCGTAATTACCTTCGTATTTACCATAATAATCTTCGTAATTACCTTTGTATTTATGGTAACAACCTTCGTATTTACCATAGTTATCTTTGTATTTACGGTAATTATCTTCGTATTTATGGTAATTACCTTTGTATTTACGATAACTACATTGTAATTGTGGGGAATTTCACGATTTACACTAATGTTAGTAAACCTTTCGTAATTACTGGGAATTATGGTAAATAGTCAACATTTTGGGGAGTTTTGAGGAAAAATGGAATTCGCTATGCATTGATGTTACAACAAGAGATGCTGGTATTGAAAAATCTTTATAAATTGTGATTTTGTTTGGCTTTCAAAATGGAAAACGAGTTTCATATTCGTTGTAGCTTCTCATTTTCGTTAAACGTTGTCATAATTTACGAAGTAATTCCATTGTGGGTATCGAACGTCAATGAAAATGGAGGAAAAAAAAAACTTGAATGAATTCTCGGTAACGCTTCAAACGTGAATAAAAATCAATATTAGACGTAATCCTTATATGTACTACTATTTTTCTCTCTTATGTAGATTTCATTATCAAGTTCAAAATCCCAATTACATAGCGTTCACGATATTCGACAAAAACCTCGAATTTACTAGCTGCTTTGCACTTGCCACGACGGTTCGCTTTCACTTTCGGCGGCTTAATCCGCTCGTAAAACGCGTCCAGCGAACGGAAACGGGTGGAAAAGTGGAAAAGGCGCGCGGAAAAAACACCTCTACGAAAAATCCTCCGATCTATCATTCGCTGATTATGGTACATAACGGCGCTGATGTGGCTGGCGAGGCGAAGAGCGATTAACGCGTAAACACGTACGATTATCGTGGAAGTGGCACCGCTCGTAAAAAAGATTAAACATAAGGTTACCACTTAGCTCGCCCATAAGAGAAATAATTTCTAATCCGGCGACGTTTTTATATTCGAAAAAATGTTAAACGTTATTTGTATCGTTAATTTTGATTCATATCTATAATCGAAAATACCAGTTTACGGTAGAACACATCTGGTATACTTAATCTATATACACTAAAACGCGTTATCTGATAAAAAGCATCGAACTACTTTTTCAACTCTTTTATTCATTCTGGAGATCTCTGACAACGGAGTAAAAATAACGTATCTGATAAAAGAGAAAGAAATAAGAGAATGTTGCGCGAGTGAAAGAGATGAGGAATTTTCGACGTTGAATTTGTTTTTTTTGTTTTTTTTTTTTTAGTACAGAGTACTCGTAAAATACGCGGTATAAACATTTTTTACGGCGGTAATTACGCGACGATGATGTTTTATGGAGGACGATCATTTTGGGTGAATTTTTATCGTATTTGGAGTAAATTTTTACGTCGAGCTTTTTTTTCTGGGGTAAAAAAAGGTCAAGTATACGACGGTCGTATATGGAGATACTTTATTGGAATATAAAAACTGTACGATTTTCGGATCACCTTGTATTGTGTTCGCTAAGTACCCGTAATTAATTGATATCTTCCTCTTTGATTTTAGTACAAGCGTAAGCTTCGCTACCTACAGTGTTTTTGAATTAATGACGGTTATTTTTTTCTCATTCTTTAACATCTCCTGCTCGGTGTAGCCATTATAAGTGGCATTTCTCCGATATACCGATACACGGGCAAAAGTTGTTTGAAAAAGATCGAAGATATTAAAAACACGTTTTCATTGCATGCTTCCTTTAATCGCGGCGTTTGAATTATGAGTATTAGTTTTTATGTGTGGTGTTTTTAGTTTTTTTTTTCGCCATTATTCTATATATAGGTGAATGATTTACATACGTAATCAACGACGTGGTGTAATTATAAATTAATCGCGGTTGATTTACGAGAACAGTTTTTTAATTTTTTCGCTTTCACGGACCCGCGGACGTGGAGCTTTTGAAATGACCCGCATCGAGAATGGGTTTCGATGTTTGTTTTGTATGTAGTTGAATGATGAGGAAATTTTGGTTTGGGTATTTGTTGTTTGGAGATGATGCCCTTGGGTTTGAAGTACCTTTATTGTATTTTTTTGTATTCAACGTATCGTGAAATTTCTAGATGGTTCATTGTGATTATATTTTTTAGAGATTTTTTAAAATTTTTTCACGCAATTTTTTGTTAATTTTTGAATTTTTTCATGTTTTTTAATGGTTTTTTGATATTTTTGTATGAGTTAAGGAGCAATTTTCTGATATTTCTGCAAAAAACGTGATTTTGGAATTCTTTTTCTTTACATTTTTCAGTGTTTTTCAATATGTTTTCAAGGTTATTCGTACATGTAACTAGCGTTTTTTAAATGTTTTTATTTTTTCAGATTTTTTTTTACGATTTTCGACGTTTTTTTAAAGTTTTTATAATTTTTTTGGTGAAATCTCATAATTTTTACATTTGATTTTAAAATTGACGGTTTGATGTTTTTTTTTTAATTCAGCTTTCAGCTTTTTTCTCTATGGTTTTTGACTTTTTTTTAAATTTCCACGAGAAAAATAATTGAAAATTTAAAAAAGAGAGGAAGAGGGGGGGGGGTTAAGAATTTTCTGAAATATCGTTCGACTGACTGTTTTTTTCTCCTCTCCTCTTGCCTTCCCCGTGAACTTGATATGTTTTTGGAATTCGTCACAGAGTAAATACTTGAAGTGAAATTAGCGCCACTACTGAGATGAATAATATAGCTTTGGTGTAAAGGTAAAAGTAGAATTTGGCGAAAACCGAGGCGCAAAGGGGGTAAGGAGATTCGTTGATATGCTTCAGCTGTTACTACGTATAAAATCGTGACTGAAATTATAATCGTTTGTGTGTACTATTTACGTTGGTGTATTATTAGCAAGCAAAAACACTTAATATATTGAATACCGAAATACACTAGATTAATTTGCGAATTTGGCTGGGTGCTGAAAGGAGCTCCTCTTTCGCTGACGCCTCGCAGCAGATACGCGTATAAAGGCGAATTCACGTCATCACGTGCCGATGGTTTTTTCTTTGCGGTAGTTTTCAAAGCTCGAAGGTTCATTTGAAATATCCTTCGCGCGTGGCACGTTTGTTTACGATGGTAATTTGAAATAAGAATGATTAGTCAGCGGTTTTGTTCACGAGACACGTATACTTTTGCGGAGCATTAAAGATGAATTTTCTTTTCAGATGATGGGAAACTCGAGGTGGGGGCGAATCAACGGAGAAGAGACGTGGATTGATTAACGTGGTAAGTGTATTTTATCGGTAATTATTTGGTGATCGGTGGTGAATGTTTGATTTGGGGTTGGGAATGTTGACGAAGGGGGGTGAATATTGAATGAGTGATGTGTTGATATTGGCATTTATATTGAGTTGGGAAGGAGAGTGAGAGAGGGGGTCGAGGAGAAGGAGATATTGAAAATTTTTAAGTAGAATATAAAAAATATGAAATTCGCAAAAAAACACACCATCGAATGAACACCTTGTTAAGGAAAATTAAAAAAGGATTTTTAAATCTCTGAAAAATACCGTCACGCTTTTTTCTCGATAAAAAAAAATCAATTAATTGATAACATTGGAAATGGTCCATTAAAAGCGAGCGGAAAAAATAACCAAATTAACCACCGAGGAGAATTTCTTCAATTTAACGAAAGTATTTTAGATACACAAGGGCTCGTTCCGTTATGGGAACTTGAAGAAGACGAAGCGAAAAGACACGCACACGAGCGTACATACTTAATTATCAAATTATTATTATAATTTTTATTTTTTTTTTCTTTTACAAAAGCATTATAGAATTTGCATCTTATTACGGTACGCGACGCTTTCTCGTTTTTATTTGCTCGGGAAAGAAAAAAAATTAATCTTCGGAATTAAATTTTGTCGTAGTTGCAATATACGGCTGCGTTTGCAATAATTAAATTAAGTCGCTTTTTTATCTCGTCTTAAATAAGGTGGATATTAAGAGGGGGAGATGTATTCATTCATTTGAACGTCACCAGGAATCTTTAAAACGATATCCCGCGAGATTGTTGAAAAAAAGCCCCCAAGTTTGGGTTGGGGTAAGTTGAACGCGGGCGAGGTTTTTTGATAACTGCCCTTTTTCCTTTTCTGGCTTTTTACTCGTTTGTGAATGCTATTTAAATGCTTTAATATTTGTAGAGAAAAATCCACCAAAAGGTCGGTGGCTCGGTTCAAAAGAAGCGTGGAGGATTTTTCGAAATCCTATCTTCACAATCGTCGTGGTAATTTAACGGACGTTTGACGTTGACAAACTAATGTCGCTGCCCCTTTCTACATACAAATTCCCAAATCGAACGAGCAATTACCTATGAACGCTTACTTCGGCTGCGTCGCGATGCAACCCGAACTTCGCGGCGGTAACGTAAACACGATTTGGTCGACCTCATCGGCAACCACGTCCGAAAAAGGGTCAACAATCACATATACGCCACGATACAACAAATCATTAACCCTTTAACCTCTCCGGTCATGCATACTCGTATATAACGATTACGCCGAAAACACACACAGCCGCTCGTCTCCGAATCTCAGGCGACCTCTACGTCCGAGGTTAACTCTATTTCGGCCGAATTTACAAATCGCCTGAAAAATGTCACAGGCACCGATCGCATAACCAAGTCGTTAATCTTAATTGAATCCGACCACACGACTCCGCCTATCTTATACGCAATCGTCGCTCGTACAAGCGTAATTACCATTAATCATGCGCGGCAAATTTGTATTCCGTACATATTACATACGCGGCGTACTGCACTCGTGTACTACCCCGCCCCTTTCCCCTTTCGAAATTCCGAACTACTCGATCTCGTCGTCGTTATCTATCTTATATACGATAATTACCAGCCCTCTGTCGTCTCGTGCGCTATCTCAAAACACTTACTCATCTCGTTGCCAAAAGAAGCCAGTACCATTGGCGACGTGCAAACACGTGTAAACGTCAGCCAATAACCAATCGTCGCTACCGTAATTACCATTATACATGGTACATCGTTTCGAACATGCCGCCGAGCCTATCCCCCTTCGAGGATTTTAATTATTTCGCCAAATTACAATGTTATATCGCGTCGAGGTGTTTATAACGAGCGGCTTTCAAGAGGAAAAAAATGACTATCGTTAAACCAGAAATACTATATCGAATGGGTGATTTTTCAATATCCCCTGCGTCTCCTTAGCGAACAAGTGCTTCCTATATGTCGAAGCGCTAAAACCCAACCTTCGACGCTGAGGTTGCACCACCCAAGGCTAGAAAATTGTTTAAATTGGCTAAACGCTACCCTCATGACCCGTACTTCGCTTAATTAACTCGGTAAAGGAATATGGATATGTTATAAAATGGTTTCTTTCACATCCCCGCCCCCCGTGCGTGGTTTATCCCCGTATTTATACGTTTGTACTCGATACTGTATATTATTATATAACTTATACACACGATCGTTTAAAACGATACGATTTAAATTACCGAATGACGCGGTTTTGTACGAAAATGTTCTCGTATCCGGATGTGGGTATCACAAATTTCCATATATCGTACACGAGTTGTACGTATCATGAGCGACCCAGAGATACTCGAATTAATTCGACTAATTTTGATTTCGTTTCGTCGATTATGAGCGTATTTTTCATTACGAACGTATTTATCGTGATTTAGAAGGGCCTTCTGGTGACTCCCGAGGTACTTGAGTTTTATATGGTTGAGAACTTACTCGTATGATTTAAATATAAGGCGATTTATTATGTTTAAAAGTGAATGTCTTTTTGGATTTTGCGTTTCATTCGGATTTTTGTAGGAGTCGAAAAATTGATGAATACAGGGGCAGACGCAAGAGAAGAGAAAAAGGTCAACTTTTCTTCCTAGTACCCCCCCCCCCTCTGGGTATGGTTCGATTGATGGAAAAAGAAATTATTTTATGTGCGAATAAAGAACGCCTAATTTAATGCGCAGATGTCCCAAAAATTCAGGCTCCACCGAAAAGCTTATAAAATTTATGAAAATTTTACAACTTTTGTAGCAATTTGGTAAAATTATGACGAAATTTGAGAAAATACAAAAAAATTGTCGGTATTAAAAATGTTTTTTTTCAAATTTTCTACAACTTTTGTTTCGAAAATTTTTTTCTCAAGTCGCCCCAAGCCTCACAAAAATGCCCCAAAATTGAGTTGTTTTGTTTAAAATATCAAAAATATGGTAAATTTTGAGGAGATTCGAAAAAATTATCTGCAGAATAATTTTTTTAAATTGACAAAAATATATTACTCTCTAAGAATTCAATTTCTTTTTTCCCCTTCTAAAATTCAAGTCTAGATCAGCACTTAATAAATTAAATATTTTCAAATTGTTGGTAAAAAATTTATGGTATAAATTCTGACGTTAAAAAAATGAATAATATATTTTCAAATTGTTGGTAAAAAATTTCTGGTATAAATTTTGACGTTAAAAAAATTATAATAATTTTAAAAAATTAAGTGACGTTTAAATATTCGCGTAAAAAAGCCAAAAAAAAATCGCAAAACGCTACTAAACGACGAATTTTTCGGGACCCTTCGTCCGGAAACATTTCCCAATCGCGAAATAAATTCTTTTAAAAAATTCAATCTCCGTTTCCATCTCGCGCGAAGAATTCCAAACACGAAAGACCACTCGAAAAATCTCGTCCGTGTTGAAAAGTATATTTGAAAATTTAAAGAACAAAACGAAAGATTTCTAAATATTCGACGAAGGGAGAAGTCACCGACATGTGTGCTGCACGAAGCGAGATGATACTCGTCAGACATCTATTTTCTAGATTTTCGGAAATATTTTAAAAATTTATTCGCACGGAACCTTTCGACGAATATTTCGTGACTGTTTCGAGGAACGTAACGTCGTGAATATTTCGTTATACGAAAAAGAATAAAAAGACGATGGAGGACATTTTTGCCTTGTTGCTCTTTTTTTTTTGTATTATAAAAAATGACATATCAGTCAGAAATTTCAATAATATATAAACGCGAAAGATATGTAACGAGAAATACGCGAATAAGGGAGCATTGTCATGAACATTGGTTACCTTCGTCGGTATCCTTTTCTTTATCCAATTTTCAAAATGCTGCGTTGATATGGTTTTTTTTTCAAGCATTTCGATGTATCGTTAATCTACTGCGAACGGTGTAGTTTAGCTATAAAGGTTCAAAGAGAACGGAGTTTGGATTTTGTGTAACGAAGGAAAATCTGGCTCGATGAAATCGTACCAACGGCTAAATATCCAATTTGTATTAAAGAAAAAAGTATTTTTTGGGCGAATTATCTCACCGCAAGTTGCCCCTGCTTTTCCGGCACAACGGTGGCGTAAACTTCTTAAACGCAGTCTTTGGTCTTGGTTGAACTATTATTCGCATTTTAAACCGGGAGCTTTTTCGTTTTGGTCGTTTACAAATATAAAGAAAGGCGAATTCAAACATAGGGTTGAGAACTTAACCGAAGAAATTGTGTGGTCGATTTTGCGGCGTTGTACAAGATGTAATTATCTTTAGGGGGAAGTCGGCTCTTTTTTGGAAGCGTGTACGTGGAGACGTAATCAAAACGTTAACTTCTCACAGGATTACGAGCTTAGCTGAGAGAGGAAAGCGCAGAAAAAAAGGATACGAAATGCCGTTAAAATCAGTTTAACAGCGTTGCTCGAAATTAATTTTTTTTCGGCAGGAGCACGTGTGCGATGCAACAAGCGATCCACGAACAGGTTTTTTCTCGTAGACGGTGATGAGATACGAGAGAGGAAATTTTAACGAGATTTTCGCTTAGGCTAATTAATATGCACGATAGATCGATAATTTCGCCTTCAATATCGCCAGAATCAATTTTTAACGTCTTCCTGTGTCGATGGTTGGGAATAGGTGTAGTTTGTATGAAGCACACGTGCGCCATGCAACACTATTTCCACCCACTTCGACGATCGATGGCGTTTAAGATAAATTGTCACGTTCGATTTGTACTACCGAGTTGTCTGGCGTATTGTGAATTATTCAAAACGATGCCAATTGACTATTACATCTTCCGATTGATTGTTTCGGTTATCAGAATGGGAATGTCGATTGTGAGCGTGGCAGGTGAAGGAACTGTAGAAAATAGAAGGTTCTTTCAAAAACATGAGTAGATTTGTGGACTATATAATGCGGAGGAGGAGGAAAACAGATGGATCCTCTGTAATGCAAGATTTTTTCCACTTAAAATAATATTGCACCCTCTCATCCTGTGATAGACATTTTTCAAGTAAATTCATGTAAATTTATTTTAATGCCTTCGATGGAATCTTTTATTGATTATCCACAAGTGTCGATTGCACAGCTTGACATACCTTTCTCTTTCTGCTTGAGAAAAAAATTTAATTTTCTCTAAATTTCACGTCATCCCTCCCTCCCCCTTGTTACGCCAATATATTCTCTACACCACCGAAATTTTTTTTCACTCTTACGTCTCGATATTCGAAACGTGGTTCGAACGACGAAATCGTACAATTCATCTCGTACGAGTCGATAATAAATCACTGGAAAAAGATTATCTCGGGGCTTTCACAACACACGTAGTTTCATCTTTCGAAGACGACGAGTACGTCTACGCGAACCGTCTCGTCGTCGGTTTAAGTTGACGAGGACGGACGAGGAGGGAAAAAAAAAGGCGTCAAATTTCCATTCTTTCATGTACAGTAAAATTATCCGACGAAATTCTTCAAAGCTTCGCGAAAATAATTACGGTTTTCGACGAAAACTCTCTGGAAACGTGGAAATTTGTAAAATTTGATATTCGAACGAGCACGGTGTACGGTATCGGATACAAAATCAAGACGGGCGTGTCGATACAC
The DNA here is from genome assembly GCA_003261595.1 of Maconellicoccus hirsutus. NCBI lineage: Eukaryota > Metazoa > Arthropoda > Insecta > Hemiptera > Pseudococcidae > Maconellicoccus > Maconellicoccus hirsutus. The sequence continues at coordinate 31,648 of QBDW01001373.1, forward strand.
CTCTGGTACGAGGATTTTAATGCGGCGACGGCATTGTACGCGATGATATATGCATAAAAACAATTTCACTGTTATACGAATCGTACACGAAGAACGCATTGTCGATGATGAATGTTAGAAATGCGCTGAAAGCGTATTACCTGATACATATTCATGTCATGAATTTTAATATAGATTCGATGTTTTTCTAATAACATCGGTGTACGATGCGAGGTTCCGTGGTTGTTTTTCGTCTAGGAATCTTATGGTAGATGTGTGTTTTCGGTGATGGTAAAAATTGTAGGAAGAATTTGCCGCGGAGAATGAAATGCGGGTGCTGGAAAGGAAGGTATCGGATAATTCCAGCAGTAACGCTGTACTGGTAATTGTACTGTGTATATATAGATGTTAAATTTATGTTATTATTTTGGTTCGAAAAATATTGCGAGAGGGGGAGAGGCGGTACGAGGCGTATGTACGGTGTACGTAGTACGTTCGTATGTCGGATAATACGAGAGGATTTACGTTTTGTCTCTTTAATTGGTATTCGTTTGAATTTCGTGTCTGCGGAGATTGTTATAATATATGTTTGTCTGGATGTGCTTACGAAGAATGTAGTATGTAGGGGTTGTCTGATGTAGAAATGTTTTGCTCATAATAGCTAGAATTAGTGAAGAAAAGAAGGTAAATTCATTTGTCGGGGAAAATTTGAGTTGTTGGTTTTGATTAGTTGATGAGCGAATGCGCAAATATTCGGTTATTGGCTGAAAATTTACATATTAGATTAATATCGTCTTGTTCAATCAGCTTTTCTTATTTTACGACGTTGGAGTTCATTTTACATTAATGTATCATGAGCGTTGATTCTTGTGGAGATTAGAGTTGGTGAAATCATGAATTATCGGTAATAATAATCCGTTCATTATGGTGTCCTGAAGGTCAGTTCTAATGCAGAAGAATAAGAAGGTCATGAAACTGGTTGGTATTGTGTCATGAAGACTGAGAGGTGTGCTTGGTAATTATTTTGTGTCATGATGCCAATTCTAGTGGTGAAGTCATGAACTATTCGCGATAAATGATGATAATCCGTTCATGATTGTGTCATGTCAACGAATTCCAGTGGTGAAGTCACGAATCATTTGCGGTGATAATCGTTGTATGGCGAGTGTAGTGTCATGAGCAACAATTGATCTATTTGGTATTCTATTGTCTTGTCATGAACATTAGTTTAAGCGGAAAAGAAGAAGTTTTCTAGTGATGAGGTCAAGCAGCTGTGAGTGAGGTCTGCTGATCTATTATTGGTTAATTGTCGTGTCATGAGCAAACTTGGTATGAGCAACTATTTTAATCTAATATTGTGTCATGAGTGCCATTTGATAAAGAGTAGAGGTGTCATGAATCACGTTGCACAATAACATGGGTATTGTATCATGACCCGGGTTTTAAACAGATGGAAGGGGTGGCAACAACGTTGTTGTCTAATCAGTATCGTGTCATGAGCACCAATAGGCACGGCCGGTTCTTATATCGTGTCATGAATACAGATTTGAATGCAGAATGAAGTCATGATTCATTTATTGCTACAGTTGTCCGACTATCACTGCATCACATGTGTCAATTATTGTACGTATCATTATCATGTCATGAGCATCAATGAGGGTGGTCGGTTATTATATGTCATGTCATGAATATCGATTTTAGTGCAAAATGATATCATGATTTATTTATCGTTTCAATCGTCTATTTATTATCATTGCGTCACGTGTGTCAATTATTGCATTATGTTATTTTACATTTCGATGAGATGTCGGATCGATGTAAAGGCAATTTAAATGGTTGAAGGTCTTCTCGTAACACGTGACTCAATTTTCATTCGGTGTTCCTTGAAAATCGACATTTCGAGATTACTTTCGTGAAACTAGATCGACGCGCGTTCACCGGAGCGAATCAAAACTACGTATTTGCAACGGTTAAATGTTAAATCTTCGAATACGAAACGATCGGCGTTTACGTTCGCTCACATTTTCATCTTTGGGTGAGAAACGTTCGCATATAAATTGATTTTTAAAGAGTTTTTACGCATTTTTTCGTCTCTCGAAGGGTTTTACGTGCGGGTATAGTTACATGGTCGTACGGAAGAGGAATTCTTACGCGAATACGATTCCAGGCGGATTCTGGTACTCGTACGTATGATGCGGACGAGAGAAAAACCATGGAGGAGAATACGTGATATGAAAGATAGAGGCATTCGTCGCATTCCACGCGAAATGGTTAAACTTTACATTCCGAAGTCCTTCGCTAAACTACATCTACATAACATGGTACGACCCTACATATCGTCGGGTTTGTGCATTTGTTGTACATACGTTCTAACGTAGTTGTCATTCTTGGCGGATTCTGACGTTTTTCGCCCCGAAATGGGAAACTTAATTTTCTCGACCGGAGGGTTTTTTTTTGCGTTGCTTTCCCGTTCGGTAGAATGTCTGGATGCAAGTTGCGAGCGTAGACGAAATGAATTCGCATTTTTGGAATTACAACGGTAATTTAAAACGAATCGGGGTATAGCGGTGATTTTACGTATTTCGCATCGGAAACGATTAAGATTTTAGTTGGCGTTTTGTATGTACAACGACGAAGGCGGCGTGAACCAACAGGGTACGGATTGGGGTTGTTGTTTCCACTGTGTGTATACAAGACGAACATGGAAGAACTGCAATGCCGAAGTTATTTACTTAATTAAAAAGTTGTTTGGCGTTTAAATGGAAACTTTATAAAGAGTAGCTACGTTTATAAGCGAGTTTTGCAAATTTTCAACATTTTCTCGCATACTATATTTACATTTTGTTAATTACGATTTACGTATACGAGGCGACGGGGATGTGTGAAATTATGCGTCGCCGTGGGTTCGCGTCGGCGTTGGGGCGACGCTCGAGAATGCAAGCAGCGATCTGAGATTTTTACGGTGTTAATTTGGTGTCGTAGACGTCGCGTGGAGCGTTTGATTTTATCATATATTACAAGGGTTGCTGGAGTTTTTGCGGATCGACGTGAAGGGAGGGTCGGTCGCCGTCGAAATACGTCGTCATTTGTAACGATTAAATTTCATAGGCGTAGATTTTAACATATTGCGGCTCTTTGAGTTTCATATTTTGCCATGTACCGCATCTGCGATTTGCTCGATTAATATTGAGCTTACGAAAGAGAAAAAGGGGTGTCGGAGATTAAGTTTTCTTATAATCAAAGAAAAAGATTAGTTCGACGAAGATTATGTTTTGCGATAGGAGCAGCAGAGCGAAGAAGATGAACAGTGACGTGTTGCGGGTTTTTGCTGCCCCGGATCCGGTCACTTTTTACTGCTCTCGAATGCTTTTTGATGCTCACCCCCGCCTCAACCCCGCATCAAAGGTGACAATTGATTATTATTTTAAAAAAAAGCTTCGCTCAACCCATCCTCCATCCTTGGAAATTCATTTAAATCACAATATATTTGCGTAAAACCGAATAATTTGTGCAAGTTGCTCAAATTTGAGGAAAAATTCACTTATACATTCTTAAAAATTGACAAAGTTTCGTAGAAATTATTTAAAGTTGTTCAATATTTGCTTGAAATTGCATAAAATCCGTTAAAATGTTGTTAAAATAGTTAAGAATCGATCAAAATCTGCTTAAAATTGCGCTAAAATGTTGAAATTTTGTTAAGATTACCTGAAATTGTTCCTGATTTGTTTAAAATTGGATAAAAACAGTTAAAATATTGTTGAAGTTGTTTAAAATCGATCAAAATGTGTTAAAAAGTGCTTAAAATTACACAAACTTGACAAAATGTTATTAAAATTGTTCAAAATTTTTCCATGCTTGCTTTAAATTGCATAAAAACAGTTAAAATGTTGTTAAAATAGTTAAGAATCGATCAAAATTTGTTTACAAATGCTTAAAGTTACAATTTCAACCGCTTTTAAGTATTTTTGAACAAATTTCGATCGATTTTAAGCTATTTTAACAATATTTCAACTGTTTTTATACAATTTCAAGCAAACATTGAACAAATTTAAACAATTTTAACAATATTTTGATATTTTTGTGTAATTTTAAGGCCTTTAAACATTTTTTGATCAATTTTAACCTATTTTAACAATATTTTAACTATTTTTATGCAATTTCATACAAAAATTGAACAACTTTAAACAATTTTAACGACATTTTGGCTATTTTGCGTAATTTTATGCACTTTTAAACGATTTTTGATCAATTTTGAGCTATTTCAACAGCATTTCTACTCTTTTTATGCAATTTCAAGCGAGTATTGGACAACTTTGAGTGATTTTAAACACTGTTTGATCGATTTTTCAACAATTTTAACATCATTTTGATGGTTTACTGCTATTTTAATCAAAAATTTCAATAATTTAATCGTTTTGCCGTGGTTCTATGCAAATTTGAATAAATCTTGAACAATTTTCAGCAATTTTAACAACGTTTTAACAGTTTTGCGCAATTTTAACCAAATTTTTCATTATTTTAGTCGTTTTGCACAACCTTTGTGCATTTTTCAGCAAATATTGAAGAATTTTGTAGAATTTTTCGATTTATTGTGTAAAAACTTTATGAGGCTTGGGACGTTGGAAGTAAAAACTATGGAAATTCGTACTAAGTGAACTAAATTTATTCTAATCAACTATCTTGAGAAACGAAAAACTTACTGAAATTATCGATTAAGCGTTCATCAATGCCTCAATAACTTTGTAGATAAAATTTTTAGATGTTATGCGTCGTAAATTTCCCTCTCCTCCTCCCCTCACGACTTCTGAATTTCAGCGTTAATATCCGAGATGCTGGGAATTTTGAAAATCGACTCTCGCGTTTGTTTTTCGTCGACTTCGTATAAAAAAATTTGAAACTTCTCGAAACCAAAAAGAGGAAAAAAAAGGAACACCTGTTGTAAATCGTAATCAATCTATATCCGAGCAACGTCTCCGGGGGATTTGGAGAAAAATTGAAGTATCACGAGGAAAGTTCTTACGAGTCGATAATTTTTGACATTTTTCATCCCCGCTGCGCACCCTCGCGCCTTGGAAATTTCACGATTATCGGGCAAACTAAGCGAACTCGAATTAAGGGGTATTTAGAGACGACAAAACCACGTCGGATTTTGCGAGCCGAAAAACCCACCTATCCCTTCGAGAAGGCGTTGTCGGTATGGGAAAAAAGCTACGAGCTTCGATATCGAAAAGGACGATTTGATTGAGCGTTATAGCTCCGATAAAGTCTCGTCGGCCTCATTAATCATGTAGGTTTTTCCGACAAGCGACCTAAAAATTTACTCGATGCGTTACGCGATAACGAAAAGGTTATTTTTTGTCGATACGCTTTGCTTGGCGAGTGTGTAGGTTAATAGTATTTATCGACGATATCGAATAAAGAAGCGAGGATGACGAGGGTGGGAAAAAAAGAACTTCGCGTAGACACGCGTCGAAAAAGAGCAACAAGTTCGTGCGCGAAATTACGAGCATAGGAAAGGTCGACGTGTATGTGAACGAGAAGAAATGTGTGGTGAGACGATGAGGAGGAGGCTTGCGAAAATTTCTTGGCTAACGGTCGCGTGGCAATGTTCGGAAGGATATTTCTAATTTTAATGGCGTTTTCATTGGTTCGACGCTGAGACGGATTTAGCAGCAGATTCGGGAAATTTATTTCGTTTGAGGGAAATAATCGAGTGAGGAGGAAGTTTTCGAGGTACGAAGACGGAGAAGACGTGGAACGGTACTAAATCACGAAGGATTATAAGAATGCCGTTCGTTTAAGTTATAAATTTTATTATTACCTGCGTTTTACACGGAATTCCGATAGTGCAAATTGTATTTTTTTTCCAAGTCCGCTCGCCCGTTTCACAAAATGTTGCTGGATTTAAAATGATTTTATCCGAAGAGATGTTGTTTCTTTTGGCTTGAATGAAATACAAAAAGGCAGGTAATATTTTCTAATAATCGTTCACCTGTTTTCGATATCTCACGTTTTAAATTGGATTTATCGTTCGTAAGGCTTTTTTTGTTTCCTTTTACTTTTTAGGAGCGTTTTTTTTTCCTTAACGTACGAAACGTACTATATCACGATCTTAATGGAAATATATTTCGGGCTGGAGTTTTTTTTTGTGTGTTGGATATGTGCGAGGTTCGCGTTAACGAAAAGTATCGCCTTTTTTTGATACCGTAGCCTTTAGCTTAATATGAAGATATGGCGGAAGCTAGATCGAACTGGGGATTCGAAAGTTGCTGTAATGTGTCGCAGATAGTGAAATATTCAATTTTTTTTCTTCCTCGGCGCAGAGTTCCGTGTACAGAACAGCTGCTCGGAGACGATACGAGAAATGTCTTCATTTCAATAGAAATTAAATTTAGGGAAATTCTAGATTATGGAGATTAGCATAGTCGAAGCTTTTTTTTTTCGCGATGCGCTCTCGGGACGATAGGTATTTAAATTGAGTTTTTTTCAGCGTTGAGCCGAAGAAAGGGGTTTACTATTTGGAGTTTCAATTTTAAACGACGAAAATAGACGAGGGCGCGTTGAAGCGAAGAAGCAAGGAAAATGGAAACTGTATACGTTGGAAAGATGAATCGATGTGTAGAGGCGTTACTCACGTTTCATTTTGCGCGGTGTGAGCCGCTATACGTTGTGTATTATGTGCGATATACTACAAGGTAATAAGCACCGGTGAAGCTGCGGTGAGAGTAACCCTCGACACGCGTTTAATATATGCAAATCCTCTTGATAGTATTTGGTTTTGTGTGTAGCGGAATGAGAGCGGGGGTGCGGATACGGTGCAGTTTTATACGTATATAAGCTAGGATTATATTTGTGAAAATAATGCACTGTACGAAGACGACGAAAATCGCGTACACCTGAGTATTTTCACCGTGAATCGCGAAGGAAACATGCATCGCGATAAATTGAATATACGCGGAGATGATGCATTCGCCGGTGCGAGGATTTTACAAAAATGGCAGCTTTTTATTCGCCACCATTGTTCGGGGGGTTTGGAAAATAGAGGCTGAATTAGAGAAACTACACCGATCAAATGTACTCGATGTGGAATAAAAGGAACGTGCTACCGAAAGAGAGCGCTATCGGGTAAACTGCAGAGTTGACCCTTGTGTAAAAGCGCTGAATCACGACTTTGAAATTAATGTAATGAGCTTCGCCGTTCGTTTCGAGTTCGCGTTTTTCGTTCCTCTATATATAAATATATAAGTGGGAGCTTTTTTTTTTCAACGTGTATTCGATGCAACGGTAACGGGTCGATGGAAATTATCGTAAAATTTCATTAGGTTTTAGTGCGCCGAAAAAAGGACGGCACGTGGTCTTGGAGTGGATGCTTTTTGAGTTATTGTGCAGATACGACGTCGAGTGCGGGATGAGTAATTAGGGTTGGAAGTTGGAGCGGACGTTTTGAATTTTTTGACGGTGTTTTGGCTTAGGAAAGTAGGTCGTTCTTGAGGGTGAACTAAGTGAAGTTGGGGTTGCATTTTGGAGAAAATGTTCCTAATTGGTCGTATGAAGCGTGTTGAATTATTGAATATACCGATAAATTCGTAAGATGAAATATTTTCAGGAGTAGGATTCTCATTGAGTTTTTTTCGGAGCTTTCGAATTTTGAAGTTTGATTCTCAATTTAAGCCACAATTCGAAAAATTAAAAAAAAAGTTAAAATACGAGTTTGGAAAATTTTCTGATAAACTTTTTTACGTTTGAAGCTTATTTAAAAAACATTAATTGATAAATTTTCAAAAATTTCTTACTGAAATAATTTTGCGATGCAAGTGATTGATCTTGGAAGAGTTTTTAATGTAAAAATCTAATAAAATCTAAGAATCGACAGATACAAAAAAGAAAAGAGAGTTGAAAAAAAGTAAAAAAAAATGAATAAAATTAGAAAAAACGATATTTAAAAGGATGAAATGTTGGTAAATTTCTTCATTCAAGACAGAGACAATTCAGGCAGGAGTAGAAGAGTGTCTCCCCTAATGTTGAAAAAATTGGAAAAATTTCTAAACCCTTCCCCCTCCTCAAATTATAAAAATTGTAAAGTTTTGTCATGAAATGTGAAAATTTTTGCTATCGCTTCGCTCAGGCAATTTTTTCATCTTCCATTTTTCAAATTAAAAAATTTGAATGTCCTAGTTGAGAAAAAATAAATAAAAATTCCCCTCCTTGAAAAAGTTGAGGCACCAGCGTTAATATGATCTCTCAGATACTGTATAAATTTTTTATTTAGTAAATTTTAACTTTTTTTCGTTTTTATGATGATTTATTGAAATAATTTCGTCACCATGAAATTCACTCCTACCCCTCCCCCCTTCTTGAATGACATTTCTCGGAAAATTGCATTTCGTCCCCCCTCTCCCCTTAACATTTATGAATCGGGAAACCAAAAATAATACATCTTTAAGTTCAATAAACTCGATTAATTGCCAGAAAATTAAAAAAAAATAAAAAATAAAATTTTCTTCGCTTCTGAAATAATTTAACGTTTTGGTGGGACGTAAAAAATTGAATAAATTCGGCGAAATTCGAAAATTCAAGGGTGAAGGCATATTTAAAATTAACCGCATCCTCTTTATTTTCTTCTTTACTCGTTTCCGTCACTTTGTAATATTTTAAAATATTATTTTAAAATCGACTTATTTCGCTTCTTTGATTATTTTTATTTTCTCGTTCAATTTTTCCGGTTGAAAAAAATAATTTAAATGTTTGTTCGCATCGTTGTGTTCTCATCGGTGTCCCCAGCATAGAAGGGTGAAGGGAAATTTACCGAAGTAATTTTTCTTGAATTTTCTCAGATAAAAAGATACAAGGAAAAGCTCCTTGGTAGTTTTTCGGTTCGGCTGAGAGGTCTCTTGTATAACGTTTTTTCTTAAAAGTTCCATTTTTAAATTACTCGACAAAATTTTCATCGACGAAGCCCTCGAGTTGAGATTAAAAATACGCGAATTTTACGAAATATCCGACGAAGTGTTTTCCTTTCTTGGTGAAAATCATTTGTCTATCTTGGTGACGGTATTTTCACACGATTTCGCGATAAAACGAAGAAAGCGGAAATTATCGATGGAAAAATGATGAACGATGGTTTTCTTTTGAAATTCGTCGCTCGAGAGGAGTTGAATTCGAGACGAAGATATTGTATGAAAAATTAACGTGTTTTTTTTATGGAGCTAGCAAAAATGTATACGCGCGCTGGAATAAATCAAAAATAACAATTATTATTTTCCCTTTTGGTAAGATCATGTTTAAACCGAAATATCACTTATTGTATTTTAATACGCGTATTTAACCAGTTATGGAATCTGGTTACTTATAGAGATAATTTCACTTACGGTAAAGTAGACGCGAAAGCGGTGTATTTGAGGTTTTTTTTTTTCGGTGTGAACTGTGAACGAGGACGGTTATCTTATTTCTAGAGAATGTACAATTGTACATTGTATGCATAGGCACAAGAAACGAAGAAACCGTATCGCATATCGACGAATGTACTCGCGTATCCGCGGTAAATTTCTCTAGCTGGTAGATCAAAGGAGCCGACCAATAAAATACGATTTTTCGAAGAATTGTAATTTTCAAATAATTATAAACGATTATGGCGGATTTTTACGAGCATTGGCGGCGTGGTGTACGATACGTGTACATCGTGCACCGCTACCGTCACCGTATCCTGGACTCGACGTCGGTGTCGTAAAACGTCCGAAACCAAATATAAGAATATATAACGATACAGCGAAAGGATAACGTTGTGTCTAGATATGATTGATGATTTTGGAAATTGTTTGGTTTTGGGATTAAAACGCGACGGTGACAGAGACGCGATATGGACTTGTTAATGCGTCCTCGGCGGGTGTAATGGTGGACGACTGGATGGCGGGGGGGCGTATCCGAAATATCGTGCGTTTTCCAAATAGTACGCGTAATTTTTCACGGCGACGTGATGGCGATGGTGGAATTTTTAAGGGTGAAAATGACCTGAATGTATCGAGAGCTTGTTTTAAACGTGTATTTATAGAGTGATAAAACGTAGTGCGGAGGATGGACGATGCGATTTTTGTAGACTAAACGCCGGCCCCATTTTTTCCTGCGTGGAAATGTAGTAAGTAGGTCAAAATGATGGAGTATGTTCCGTACAATTGGCGAAATCAAGTAATGGACGTGAAAAAACATGTCTAAGGGTAGCTCGTTATCAATTGTGAATCGACCTTTGACGCGGATTTCTGTTTCAAAGGCAAAAATCGATAAATAACACGTTTTAAAATATTCAATTGAGGTCTCACCCCCCTCCCCCCTCAAAAGGTGAAACTAAAAAAAGATATTCTTCTGTATCGAATACGTAATGTACATACATTCATGAGCCAAAAATCAGAATTAAACTTATAAGCCACTTTCAGACGTCCTTTTTAAGGGCCAAATCAAAGGATATGACATATTTTTTTCTTTTAAACGTTTTTAACGCGTTTAAAAGATTAATTAGAAGAAAAAACTTCATAAACAATGTGCCGAAAAAATCGATAGTTTTCGCGTAAAAAAAAAAAAGGTGAAAAATCACGAACGTATGCCCGTCAAGTTGATACCGGCCACCGCATACTGGCGGGAAATGCACAATCACGCGTTACAGCCGCGTTAACTAAAGAAACCAGGCGTTCGTACTGGAAAGCGATGGTGACGCGTTAGCGTACATCTCCCGCTAGTGCGTAGTGGCCGGTATCAACATGACGGGCGTACGTTTGCTACTTCGCAACATTTTTTTCCGCGAAAACTACAGATTTTTTCGGCTTATTGTATATGAAGTTTTCTCTTATAATTAGTGTTTTAAATACGTTAAGAAATATATTAACGTAAACAAAATTTATTTTTTGATTTAGTCTTAAAAATAAGTGTTGATATGACTCGTAGCTAAAAAAATGTTTTTTGTGGGAAATTTCACGAAAAATAATTTTAGTACTTTTCACTTGTCTAATATAACGATTATTTCGGGACATATGCCCAAAAAACTCGCGAAAAATAGGAAACCATTCACCCCCCCACAACCAAACATCGCCCACGCATTACGTGTGGCGATTTTTCGCATATTACGAGGTACTTTGCTTCAATTTTTACGAAAGAAAAAAAATGCTAGAATTTGTTTAGAATAAAATGTCTACCTCACTTTGACTAAACGTAGCTGTATATTTTAAAGGGTAATCTACGTGGGCTCACAAGAGACTGTACCGGCGAACGAGGAAAAATTGATAGAAAAAAATGCAAATGTTATCGACTTTATAAATAGGGATAATTCGAGGCATTTGGAACGTTAGCGTAATTAAAATAGTCGAGCGTTTTCGCGTTTTTTTAATATTATTTTTTATTTCACCTATGCACGCTTGCAAATGTACATTTACGTAATGCTCAAAGCGTCACCGCTTCGTTCGGCGCGCGCTGTTCATATACGTAGATTATATAAACAAATGAAGCTTTCGCAAATGTTTGCGGCTTTAATCCGTCATTTACTAGTAACAAAATGAGGATTATAATCGTTACGATCTTTACTTAAATACGCAGGAAGTACGTCGGATTTATTCGGCGCGAAATCGCATTCTCGTAGCAGAGAAGAATCGCGTGATGTAAAACGTATATATGAACTATATGCGAGAGAAAGACAGAGATTGCCGGGGGGGGGGGTGTACGGATGAAGAGCATATACACGAAAGCGGGATTAGCATTTTGTGCAGAGCATTTGTAACGATAATGCGCTTATAAAATGGCATCAGGTGTTTGAAAATATTCTCTAGGCCGCAGCAATCGTTTCTATTTCGCGAGTTCTTTTTGTATTTTTTTTCTCTCCCCAATCTTGCATCGTTTAGTTAGGCGGCGAGACGCGGAATGATAAAATTTTAAAAAGTTTACGCTCTCGGAAGCATCCTCGGCGATGTTAATTAAACCGAGGGATTTTTTTAATGCTAAATCGTTACGGGAAATGTTTCTCTTATGGCGAAGTTGATTTATCGAGTTTTTCGTTGTTTTCAATTTACCTCGGTTATTTTTCCGGGGCTTTGAAGATTAAAATTACCTCGGGTTAAGCCGATTGCGAATGAGGTTTTGGGAGGAGAAGAATATGTGGGGTGTGTTTTTGAAAGTTTTTACGGGTATGGAGGAGTAAAATCATTGCAAGGAGCACTTGTTGATGCAATTTCAAAGAGTTATACCGCAGAAATGATTTTGGAGTAATTATGTAGAGGGGAGGAAATGAAGATACAAGGAGCATGAAGAGGATATGTTACGTTTTGTAGTTGGTATATGTGGCATTTCATACCGAGAAAAAGGGGGGGGGATAAATTTACTGGAAAAAAACATTGGTTCATGATGACCAAAATTTAAGAAAAAATGAATCTCTGCTTGAAAACTTCACTTCTTATTTGTTCTTTTTTCCTGCTTATTTAAGCTCTATGAGCATTTTTTTATTATATTTGACATGGATACTCCACCCCTCTCCCTTCGATGTATTTTTAATCTGTTATAACTTTGCTGTAACCTCTTCAAAAAAGTGAGTAGGATTGATGATTTTGATTAAGTAACCCGCAATTTTTATTCTAAGTACCAAGATGGGGAGGGGGTTATTTTTGCCTTTTCTTCGTTGGTCCCATATTCTCAAAAATACCGGTTTTCGGTTTTTCGGAATAAGTTTGCCTCCGAATTGGTTCAAATGAGAAATTAATCTCGAAGTTCTATCGAAATCCGCTCTCTTGACCTTCTCCGTATTGTTTATAATGGAAACGTGCGTCAACTTACCAAAAATTCTTCAACTTTTGAACATCGTTGACAAAGGTCGTGTTTTTTGAATCTGAAAACATATAATACAACAAATGTGTTAAAAAATTGATCTTTTTTTCCAAGATAAACTTTCGATTAATTTAATATAAGTTTAGATTTTTTGCATTCCGATGACCCTTCGAAAAACGATTACCTTAAACATCGAATTTTTTGAATTCCACACCCCTCCCTCCCTTCACCTTCCATAAAAGGATATCGAAGCCATTTGGAAATTGCTCGAATTGAAGTAAATGTTTGTCGATGGTGTCGCGAGTCTCATCATTTTTTATAAAAAGCGTATTTCAAGTATTCCCACGAAAAAGGGAAGTGTGTAGCGGAACAAAAGAAGGAGGGAAAAAAAGGAACTAACGGTTGAAAAAAATAATAATTTTGCAATATCAACACGAAAACTCTCGAGAAACCACGGAAAAAGGTGACGTGTGTGTGCCTCATGAAGTGTAATTTTTCACGTTGAAGAATAAAAAGAAATAAATAAATAAAAACGAAAAAAAATATAAAAGAAATGAGACCAAAGAAAAGTACCGCGAGTGAGTACGCCGCAATAAATACGCGTATGCCCGTGGTAAATCCGGCTGGCGAGGGGAGGGGGGAATTTAAAAAATGCTTCAACCGTTTAAATTTATGAATACGAAGAGAACATATCTAGAAAAGTTTCACAAGTACCCACGAAACATAGGTATACCGAGTATGGTAAAGAGCCACCGTAAATATCGCGTCGGCTGTTTTTTTCCGGGCGATATGTCGCGGCTCTTATTTTATAAGTTATTTTTCCATTATTATTATTATTATTAAAAAGAAAAAAAAAAACATCGTCACTATAGTAACGAAAGTACCACGATTTCGTGTATATAAAAAATTTAAAGCATTCCAATTTCGTCGGTATAAATTAACTCGGACGTCGTATATTTTTGGTGCTTATAACTTGTTACGTTAGGTGTTTTTTTCACTATTTCTTGCTTCCTCCGTATCCGATCCCCTTTTTTTTTGGTGCGTCGATGGTGGAGGAAAGTAAAAACTCGGGAATTCGGATGGCTGCGGTATGGTAAAATAAACAACTCGTTACGTTTTTCTTGTAATTTTTACCACGGTTTGTTGTTGCTCGGTGCCGATGATGCCATAAGCCGGAGAATAATTTCGCCGGAGGTGTAAGAAATTTAATTTGAAACATCGACGACGCGTTTTGAGCTTTAAAAGCGGCGAAGTGATTCGTTGAGGGAATTATCACGCGGCGAGAGCTTTTGTGTGAAAGCTTGTAGTCTTGGCGCTGTGAAAGGGCGAATACCTTTTCGCAGTGCAAGCCGACGACGTCGCCGGCGTCGAGTGCGTAGAGTGGCGCAGACGGTTGTAGGAAAAAACATAGAATCGTAATAAATAAATAAATGGATATGACGTGTTGGAAGTTGGACGAGAGAATTAAAATATCCTCGGGTTGGTTTTCGAGAAATACGGCGCGTGGTGGGAAAATGGGGTCATCGTGGAATATGCGCCAGTAAGACAATGACAGAGGTAGCTATACGATTTATCAAATACGAGAAAATAAACGCCGCGAAGAATACGAGAGATAAATGAAAGAAAACAAAAACGATTTGTAGCTCGGTGGAATTTATCAAAGCGTAAATACAGGTGTACATTGGTTGAAAAATCGTTCGTATAAAGAATTAATACAAGTAAATGGAGGAGAATTAATGGAGAAACTATGTACGTTTTGGTAGCTGGTCCAACGCTGATCTTTTTAATCTAAATGGTATTAAAGGCTACGTGCGTTAGTGACGACTGAGATAAATTTAACGTGAAAAAAATTTGTTCGAGAAGAAAAAGACCACACACGGTAAGTTGACACAGTTGGAGTTTATCATCCCCCCCCCTCGTTCCAGTTGTACTCTTGTTATATTCGGCGTCATTTTCAGATAAGAAAGTGTAAAGAAAAAAAAACGCGTTAGTATTAACAGCTTCTGAACTTCAAAAACATATTTTTAAATCTGCTGGTTACATTCGGCGTGCCCTTTGAACTTATATAGTCTTTGTTGTCACAACGTCATAAAGTGAAAAATTACTATAACGAGGAAGGTTGTTAAATCGATGTGTTCGGTTAATAACGCACAATGTTGAAAAAGTGGCACGCCATGAGAAATATTTTTCTTTGATGTGAAAAACCCGTATTTTTTCCAAGACGAAAGGGGTTCTTTTCAATCGAACATTTGTTTATCGACGATAGGAATTTTTCGCTGGAGTCCTGCGTCTGAATTGAGTTGAAATTTTTCACAACGAATAACTCGAAGTGTCGGAGATGGATTTGTTTTTGCGGTTTTTCGTGTTATGTTATTCAATTGGAGATGAAAGAGATAAGGTTTGGGAGCTTTTGATGGGAAATGGTCGATGAAGTGACCTGAGAAGTGTTGGGTGTTGAAGATGTTGGATTTTTTAAAGGGATAAGGTTTGTTGAAATTTTCGATTGTTTTTGCCCCAGTTTTAACCCCTTTGAATCCTCGGTTTTCCATTTTTATTCGAGTTTTGTATATTTCGAAATTATTTGTAAAATGCGGGTAGTATTTTACTCCTAAATTATACATAGAGTTGAAAATTCACATCGATCGATTTATTTAATTGCTTTGCCGAGATGGTCAATTTTTCCAAATAATTGAGAAGCAGGGGTAAGGTACTTCCCCTATGATGATTCAGAATCATGCAACATGCCGGAAAATTGGACCATTTTTCCTGCCAAATGCTTCCTTTTATTCGTCGTTTTTTCAAAAATTACCCAAATGAAATCTCCCCCTTCATAGCCATTTTTCATCGATACAAACATTCTCGCTCGCTCACTTGCGATCGCATCTCCGTCAACCACGAATACACCATTTGAAACGTCTAATTGGCCAAAAAACACATCTCACTTTCATCTCTTCCTAAACCCGTGCACGACCCGTGTATCAACAATCAGAGCTTTCTAAACGCCCGAAGCCGAAAAGAATGCTCGACCATAAACACCACATCGAGGTGTGCGATACCGTATACGAAAACGAAATACGACGCAACGGCGTGTAATTTTCCAGGTACCACGGCGGCCGCGACGAACGCTCGCGAGATAATTATCGCCATAATTTTCCTCGTATCTTTCGGCGATTTCGTGCAAATGCATATCGCTCCGTAATAAGCACGTTTGCGTGTAAGGCAAACAATGTGTAGCTGGAAATGCGCTATTTAATTGGTTTTGAATTTTTGAACCAGCCTTACTATTTGTATAGCGGAGCGTGAAATATGCTCAATAGTCGAATTTACATATTAAATGGTACACGGCGCGGTACCCCTTCGTGTGGTGATTCGTTATAACTAAATTTCAAAAGTTCAAGTCGATATAATTTCATCGAGCCGAGGTGTACGAATAATTTAAACGAGACGTTGAATTATTTATAGACTCGATTTGATTATTTTTCCAGATTACGCGCCGTATTGTACACGCGTACGATACTAATTTGTATTTTGGGTGGGATGGATGGTGCGAGGGGGATGTATGACCTTTGAGGCTGATATCGCGGAAAAACCGCGGCCCGATTTTCTTTTTATTTTCTTCGCGAGCTTTTGAATATGGTAAATTGCGACTTGATGGAATTTTAGAGCGTGAAAGTGACTTGGTATGTGACCCGAGACTGGGTATTTTGAAATCAAATTAAATCATCGAGTGTGGAGCTTTCGTGGGCCAAAGTTGAGGTTGCGATGGAACTACGCAGCGTATTTCTTTCATGCAATTGATAAGAGTATGTTATGAACCGTCCATCGACTCATACGCATCTGCTCTTGTTATCGTTGAATCGGTTTGAAATTACGACTCCAGCGATAATACGAAGGTAAACGTTAAAATGGTCTCTGTGTCCCTGGAAACATTACACCATATCCTACACGTTCCTCCAAAGGTAGTGGAAAGGTACACATGTGAAAAATAGCTACTTGATCCATACCGTAGCGCCGCGTCACCCGCTTCGTACATATGTACGACGAAAATATTTTTTAAAAACATCTGTAAACAGTCACAAATCATTTTCGAAACGAGCCTAGCCTCGGTGTCGGACACGCTTCTAAACGTATCCATATTTCTCGACGGATTGCCGTCGCGTTACGCGTTTTTTTCCCATCGCGATTACGTCCCCGGTGCCGTCGTCGTGCATTTAACGAAGAAATTTTTCATTACTAATTTTCGTCAAGTCCGAAAGAACATCCTACGCCATCGAACACGTATAATTTTTTGGTCCATTAAGTCGAGCCTTTTTATTAATACGAACGCGGACGCGCGTATTTACTAAACTGTTATTACCACATCCTGGCACGCTCGCCAAAGCCTCCACTTCCGGTGTACTCAGCGCGAAGCTCGTCCATCATGTCTGCCGAGTCGCGATGCATTCGTGAATCGTGTATACTCGTATTTCGATCGGTTCTCTCGTTTTTTTCTCTACTTGTACTTACTTCGTGTATTTCATCACAGCAAAGCAAGCTAATTCGTTTCGTTTACAATTCAGCGCACTGTTGCGAAATAGATATTTCCGAAAAATCCTCCTCTTTGCGCCATTCGTAGCGGTCATTTACGACCTGTGTCTTTTCTGCAGCTATTACGTATATATAACGATCTAATGATACAGTGGCTCATTTCTGCTTATTCAATCAGAACCATCTCCGGAGTGTTTTCCCATTCGGGTTTATTAAGCGCAACGTGTACCGTCGTGTAACAGCAGGTAGCTCTTGATTTTGTTTTACAATTTAGAAACGCTCGATTTACTTTTTTGACCATTGCGTGCGCGCTCGGCGTGCGTATAAATTCTCTCGACTGGACTAATCCTACGCTTTATTCGCCCCGATCATGTAAATTTTTACACAATATATTGTGTCACGAACCCGATACGTCGATATATTGGTATTACACCTGCTGCGATTTTCTGTACACAGTTTCAGGTGTATTTATAGCTGCAGTTGTTTAAAACGGTTATCTACGTTTTGGATGAAAATTAAAAGCGAAAAAATAACCTCGAGGATTATAACTAAGCGGTGAGGAGAAAATACGGAGTGCGAGGTGACATGAGGAAAACGACAGTAAGAAAATCGTAAAAGGAGTAATGGGGAGGTATGTGGGTAAAAACGTGGTGGGAAGAAAGGATAAGTAGTGAGGTAGAGTAATGGGGAGATGCATGGGTAAAAGCGTGGTAGGAAGAAAATCTAAGTAGTGAGGTAGAGTAATGGGGAGTTGCATGGTAAATACGTGGTGGTGGGAGGTTACCAGAAGGGGAAGAAAAAAGGGTAAGTAGTGAAGTAGAGTAATGGGGAGTTGCATGGTAAATACGTGGTGGGAGGTTACCAGAAGGGGAAGAAGAAAGGGTGAGTAGTGGAGTGGAGTAATGAGGAGATGCATGGGTAAAAGCGTGACAGGAAGAAAGGCTAAGTAGTGGGGTAGAGTAATGGGGAGTTGCATGGTAAATACGTGGTGGGAGGTTACCAGAAGGGGAAGAAGAAAGGGTGAGTAGTGGAGTGGAGTAATGAGGAGATGCATGGGTAAAAGCGTGACAGGAAGAAAGGCTAAGTAGTGGGGTAGAGTAATGGGGAGTTGCATGGTAAATACGTAGTGGGAGGTTACCAGAAGGGGAAGAAGAAAGGGTGAGTAGTGGAGTGGAGTAATGAGGAGATGCATGGGTAAAAGCGTGATAGGAAGAAAGGCTAAGTAGTGGGGTAGAGTAATGGGGAGTTGCATGGTAAATACGTAGTGGGAGGTTACTAGAAAGGAAAGGGAAAAGGGTAAGTAGTGGAGTGGTAATGGGGAGGTGCATGGGTAAAAGCGTGGTAGAAAGAAAGGCTAAGCAGAGGGGTAGAGTAATGGGGAGCTGCATGGCAAATATGTGGTGGGAGATAACTTGGGGAGAAAAAAGGAAAAGCTAAGTAGTGGAGTGAAAAGTAATAAGATGAAGGGATATGAAATAACGAAGAAATGATTGGGAAATGAATTAAAGTAGACTGAAGTGTAATTTAGAGGGGAGGAGGCTATTGAAGGGGTAGAGATAATGGAAATAAAATAATATTAAGAGAAAAGATCACTACGAGAGTCCTTTCGTGAAGGTACAAAAGTTGTAATTATGATTAAACGAAACAATTAGGATTGAAATCCTCCAACAACGCTTCCTAATGTAACTTCAAAAAATTCCAATATTTAAGATGTAAAAATCACAGCGATTAACAACCTCTTTCAAAATTATTAAAAAATAAAAAATATCGCTTTCTTGAAAAATTCCACTTTCTTTCGACTTCGTGACCCTCTGTTGCCGAGATGAAAAAAAAATGAAATCAGGTCGTCACATCTACGTACGAAAAAAAACATCTTTCAAATTTTATAATTTTCTGGACGAACATTATTACTACCTCCAGACGAGTGTAGATTCTCGAAAGAATATAATATCGAAAAAGTACAATATTCCGAGGTACATATATCTCATCTCGTTCGTACGTATTACCCCTGGACCGGAATATTTGCATAAGTTTTTCGATATACGGTAGCTCATGTCGAAAGCAATAAGGTCGAGTGGTGGATTCTTTTTCCTTTTCAATATAAAAAGTGGCACGTTTCAGCATAAAAATAATACGGTTACTCGTCGAATCATTCGTTTGTGATGGCTATAACGAGGAGTAATTTGAAGTATACGATGACTACCATTTGGTACATCAATTTATATACGTGGAATCGGTACAGAATACACGACTCCCTTTTTTTTTCTCCGTGTACGGCGTTTAGTTTTATGATTTTTTTTCTTGCTGTTTGATTCGAAACATATGGCGTTATTTGGACGATGGTGACGGCGATGATGCGGATGGCGTAGGTACAATACCCAACGTACAGGTGCTACGACCATAGATTTATTCGACCTTTTCACCTCGTGGTTGTATACGCGATGGTGTTAGGAAATCGGGCGAGAGTGTGCGAGGGGAGGGGGGAGGGTTCTACGCGAAAATTACAGTCATTAGGGTGAAGCAGGGAGGAGAATGCTAGATACTTGACGTACGATGGTGATTTCACGTATCCAGATTATTCGTATCGTGTATCGTGTCGCAGACAAAAGGGTAATTACCGTATGAAGAAAGATCCAATTCGTAATGTAAGGCTTCGGCGTGTAAATAGTATTAGTTTAGGTGATGCCGGGTGGAGGGGGAGGGTGCGGGGATAATTGTACGTGTATGCTATACATAACGTAAATACGTATGCCTATTGCTTACTACCCCATCGCATATGTCGAGTTTTACCTAAAATACAATGCAGCATTGTAGATTAGGTTGTTAATGCCCTCGCAGTAATTTTTTCATCGACCTGTTTAGCCGCGGAGATGATTTTGGACGCGGAGACGAGGCGGATTAATAAAAAGCGTTCGTAAAATCTCGAGTACAAATAAAAATCAATTGTGTCTTCGGACGAATTGGGTGTTTTTACGATGAGAGGGCTGATTTAATGGTCGGCCAAGCGGTACGTGTTTTTCGTGGAGAAAGAGGCGAATTTTACAAGTAGGAATTTTCCAATAGAAGGGTTTTTTTTTGGTGATTCTAGAAAAATACGTATTACGATGAAGAAGTCGTCTCTTTCCTGTGGAGATGATGGGTTTTGATTGTTTTCTTTATTTGGCGAAATTCGTTTTTCGTTTAGACTATGGGTCTTTTTTTTCGGTTATGTCGCGTTTTATGGCGTTTTGATTCCGTAAACGCGACGCCATCTGGTGGTTCGAGGTTGTGCAGCGATTTGTAAACGAATCACGTTCGAACGTTATCGTAATCGATACGTGATGGGTGATTTTTAAACTACATAAATCGGTCGTTATTGCCTTTTCGGTGTTGGATTAATTTTCGAGATTAATCGATAGCTCGTCGCCTTGAGTTTCGTTGGATGCTCTCGGATCGTTTTGGCGTTATCTGATCGCGGAACGAAGCGAATAGCTGAGGTGAGGTTTTTAATTGTTTCTTGATCCGATCGAAAAGACGCAGAAGGTTAATAGGTTTGGATTTAATGGTTCGAAATGGCGACAGCCTTCAATGAGGCGAAATTAGGCAATTTGGGCATGTTGATGATTGATTATGTATGAGCATGAAGGATTGGTTTGAGTGGAATTTCGCGTGAATTTACGAGTCTCGATTTAAAAATCCCTATGAATTAAAAAAGAGATCAAGTCGACTTGTGAATGATGAATCATCAATCGGTGTTGTAGATTAAGGTGGTGTGATTCACCAACGTAAACATAATTCAACAACGTTGGACACCACGGACAATGAACTTCGTTCGTAAGCGACGAAAATGGTTGAATTAGTTTGATGTTTTTTTCAAGTGAAATTATCCTTCTAGTGTTATTAATATTTGCGTTTGTTTTATTTTTTGAAATTCTTAATATCATTTTCATTGAATTTTCTGCAGTTTTATTTTATTTTTGAGCAAGATTTTCATTTTTTTTGTGCGTATTTTGAAAAAATGTTTTTCAAATTTGATTTTTTGATTTTTTTTTTATTTATTGTATTTTTTGTTTGTTTTAGAAGAGGAAAATGGTCACCGGAGCAAGTAGATATTGGTTGAAACAATTTGCAGCGTCCAACTCAAGGTAGTTGAATATAAATTTAATTTATTTGTACTTTTTTTTTGCATGAAACATTTTAAATTTAATTTTCGCGAGTCTTGAAATTTTTAAACAAACGGTTTTCGATAATGTCAAGTTTTATCAAAATTTAAAAGCTCGACTTAATGAGCTTATTCATGTTCGTCACCATTTTTCGCGTTTTGAAAAAGGTTTTTCAAGAACATTTTTGATTTAATTTATCAACTTGTGATAATTTTCTATTATAATTTATATGGAATTAAAGGGGGGGGGGGTGATGAATTTCACTGTTGCAATATTTAACATTTTCCATGAAATTTCTTATTTATCTATGTTTTTTTTCCTCGCGCGCATTCGTTTTCTATGGGTTTTTTTGTTTTATTCCCAATATTTCTCGTAATTTACTCAAAACAATTATTTATTACTCTTCAATTTTTTCCTTATTTTTTTACAAAGCTTTTGTCGTTTTCCAATTCTCTTTTTTACTTCTATCTACATTTTCACGTTTTTTTTTCTTTATTATCTTTACAAATTTCTTTGTTCGATATTGACGTATCAAGTTGTTTTTACATCTCGCAATAGAATTCTCGGTTGGTATTTTCGTTGGAAATTTCTTTTCAAAACGTATAATTTCTTCCCTTTGTTATTGTTTCGTGAAAAAGCCGCGATACGAACGTTACACGTTGAAAAATTCCAAACATCCGAGTATACTCGTCGTTTTTTCTCCAGTAGAAAAGCTAACGCTTCGGATACTCGGGAAAATTGATAATAAATCGAGCGATTTTTTTCCCCAAAACCCTTCGCCGAAACCTCGTATACAGCGAAAAAGGAAAAAAAACGACTCGAAAAAGAACTCGAGCAAAGGACACGTGCAAGATTGCGTTTTAAAAATATTACATTTTTCGTGCCAAATTCGCAGGCTTAAAAGTCTCGCGATTTTTTCCTTTTTTTTGGCTACTTTAAAAGAGTTGGCAGACGGGGTTAAGGGCGTTGAAATGAAAAGCTTTAAAAAGGCGAGGAAAAATTCGCCTTTATCGAAAACGCGAACAGGTGATCGAGGCGAATAAGAATGGAAATGGTGTACGAGGGGTAAAGAGCGTGGGAGAAAAAATGATGAAAATTCGCCGGCATCGCGGTATCGACGGCGCTGCGAACATAACGACGTCGTTGAGCGTCGTCTTCGGTGTTCCCGATGGCGATAAAAATTACACATATTCGCGTAACGGGAAAAACCGCATCGGTGGAGGATGCTAAGAAAGCTATAAATTTGGAAGATAGTGCTTCGTCGTTTCGTCTCACCGCCGCGTGTAATTTTAACCTCGCAGAAGGCTCAACTGGTGCGTATGGTGAATTGAGCGTTTCCATATGAATTTTTCACGATGGTAAAGATGCCGAAAAGAGATGAGAGTTGATAAGAGTTTACAAAATGATCGCGATTACGTCGCAGATTCCGAAGATACATTGATGTCCGATGACGGTGGCTTGGCCACGTAGGTCAGATGCAAATAAACGTTTCAAAGTCGCCTTCGGAGATTCTTCGCGTAGATGCGGCGCTATTTAAGATAATTTATTCCCCGGACCGAATGTATTGGTAGAAGGTGAATTTGCGCTGTAGCAGGATGATTTTTCTGGACGATGTGGCGTCTTACGTATAAATTAAGATTTACGACCAGAAGAGAGATGCTTCCAGACGTAGATGGCGCGTTAATTTATTAGTAATTAATAATGATAATTTATAAATGAAACGAGAAACTGGTTCGGGGAGTTCGGAGGATTTCTTTTAATTGGATGCGACAATGTATGCAGCGAATTGTATACGAAATTGTTCTGCGACGATGGATCGAGGAGTTACCAGAGCCAAAGGTTGTATCATGGTCAGGTATAAATTTGCGTAAGATTTTGTATAGAAAAAACAATCGAGCTTGTAAATGATCAATTGAAATGCTCTTCTTGTGTGATACACGAAGAGTACACGAAATAGCCATTAGATAAAGAAGAACTAATACTGTCGCATAATGTAAACATGTATTACGGAACATCGAACCACTGCGAAGATATGTCGAAAGGTAGGAAAGAAAAAGACCAACAACGTGTTTCATTCTATACGAAACGGAAGTTGAAAACTAGCAGCTCTTTTCGAAGCAATTAATATAGAGAACGGTTTCGTAATAACGAGACATACTATAAGAAGAAGAGATGTATCAAGAGGTATGTGTCAAGATTTCAAGTACATATACGAGAGACGCTTCGAAATATAAAAGTAAAGCGAAAAAAATTACGTCGTATATGACACGTTATAATAGAACGATGATGAAACGTACCCGACAAGCTTTCTGCCGAAGCGTGGCTACATACAAACGCAGCTTCGCTAATTCTTTATCGGCGGGTTTTCATCGGCGACGAGGTGCTTTTGAAAATTGCACTCGCGGTCGACTTTTACGACGCGCAGATTTTCACTACGTTGTCACGAGTCGACGTACGTGATGGCGATATTTTAAAAGCGATAGCGTTCGGAAAATACGGCTTTCCGGATTTTTTTTTTCGAAACTCGTTGAATTGTGAACTAGGCGTACGTGCGATGCGATCGGAGATATATGGGAAATGCGTAATGAGCGAAAGGATTGCAAGTCCCATGGTGAAGGGGAAAAGGAGGATTTCAACCTTTTTGAATTTTTGTTCTCGCGTTCTTTCTTTCAACAGAGAAACACTTTTAGAAAAATGTAAATTAACGAAGTCATCAAGTTTTCGACATGTTGAATGTATTAATATCCACGAATTTTCTAGTAAATGCTTTTATCAAAAAAGTTTTCAAACCATTAGTCCATTCGAATACCCTGAAAAAATCACTAAATCATGACTTATGGTGTTTACTGGTAAATTACCCGCAATTACCTGCAAATTACTGGCAATTACCAGTAAATTACTGGCAATTACCAGTAAATTACCCGTAATTATCAGTAAATTACATATAATTGTCTGTAATTTACCTATAATTACCAGAAAATTATCTGTAATTACAAGTAAATTACTCGTAATTACTAGTATACTACTTGTAATTATCTGTAAATTATCCGTAATTACCAGTAAATTACTTGTAATTACCAGTAAATTACTCGTAATTACCAGTAAATTGCTCGCAATTACCAGTAAATTACTCATAATTACCAGTAAATTACTCGTAATTACCAGTAAATTACTTGCAATTACCTGTACATTACTTGTAGGCACCCATTTCTGTTATTTTTGGTCATTTGAATGTTTTCAATCTCAAAAGCTAAAAAAAATTTGGAAATTTAATAAAAACTTGTTAAATGCGCTTTTCAAGTTATTTGGTTATTTCCCATCCACCGACAAATTGATGTCAAGTTGTGGTGGTTGAGGGTGGGGGGGTTGTTCTTGTGTTGCGTTCATTATAAGTAAACGAAATGAATTATCCCGAATTTGTTCTGATGAGATGTCATCCAATTGGAGGTGGAGATCCATAGTTATCAAATAACAGAAAGATTGATTTAAAAATGTGTATGTCCAAAGGGATTGGGCGCTTTTACTGGTTCTGCCTTCACCACACAAACCTTTTTTTCTTGGAAACTTATCGATTCCTGACGAATCGTTTGCTTAAAAACTTGCCAGCTTATTCGAGCGAAGTTATCAATGTGAAAAGCACATCTCGCCAAAGTTTTGGAGGCATACACATGTACACTACACGTCTACAGCTACACACGCTTTAGCAGACGATATCACATAGACGAAACGCGACATTACGCTTAATACAGTTGTCGCCATCGCAAAAGCTAAAATTTCATTCTACTTCCGAAACACTTAAACATTCAACAGACATTCTAAAAGGATTACAACCCACTCGCTAGAATAAATTCACGCTTTTCTCGATTAAACGATATCTTAACTTGTTTTGACGTACTAATTCTTGTTTATTGTTTCCACATGCTATGTTCGCGCTATCCGCCCAAAAGCCTGGAAAAAAGAACGTTGTTCGCTATCGTGTTTTTGAATGAGAGGAGATTAGATGAAAGAAAAGTAGCATAAAGAACACCTTTGTAAAAATACGAACCATCGTAAAGCCGTCAATTCACCTGTATGCATATTCCGCCCTCTTTTTTGTGCGTTTGTATGTGGTCTTCGATATCGCTGATTTACTAATTCGCATATTATGGCGATGGATAAAAGAAAAAGATGAGAAATAGGGAGGATAAAAACGAAGCAGCTAGACGATAATGTCAAGTCTTGTCACGTCAACGTTTACGGGTTCTAGGTAAACATGCTAAAGATTTAACCGCGTTTCGCTGGTGGCAAGGAAAAAAATGGTTACTTTTGGAATCTGTTTATAAAAGAATTTTATACTATTAAAAAGATACCGGATACTTTTGGTTTTTCATCTCGGTTTAGCGACAGATGTGATTTTTTAATGCAAGTGTGCGTGTCGATGTCGAAAAACGGTTTGTATACCGGCGATATATCTTCGGGCCGGTGTATTTACGCGAAAAATTACGCGAGTTTTTGTTGGAGCGAAACAAATTGATGAAATTTTCGACGCGGTTCGTTTGTAATCGTCATGTCGACGCGTTGGGTATCCGCGAGGACGCTATGATCGGAAACCGAATCGATAAATCACGTTATAGCTAATGCGATCGAATCAAAGGTTTTGTCTTCAAAGAGAACCGCGTTCGCGAAAAAAAGAGGCCGATTTAATTTATTAGCTTGGCTGAGGCGATCGCGTAAACAATTCGAAATGGGTATTTTTATACCTCGGAGAATGGATGAAATTGAGGCAATGTCTAACGCGAGGGAAACGGTCAATAGCGATCTTAAGACGTAATTTTTTTACGAGGTCGTGAAAATTCGGCGTTTTAACGTCGCAAATTAAAATTCGGCGGAATGGAAATGGGAATTTTATGGGTGGTCTCGATGGTGAATTTTTGCGGAGGCGGGTGCATCAATAATATATCTCAGGAGGTACTTGCTCGCTTATTTTGAACGAATATTAAACCATTTTAACATTTTGACAATTTTGTGTTATTTCGAGGAATTTTAAACAAAGGCTATAGGCAGGTAAGCATGAGCGATTTACTCTCGGGTCCAGATTTTGATGATATTTGAGTGGGAGGTGGATATCACCGAGAAACGTTCATGACCAAAATTTCAGCTCCCCCTTCCCTTCCGTTTACGATAAATAATTTTTTTCTTAAATTACGGTTAACGGATTTAATTGAAATTTTGCTAAATAATAAACCCTTATTAGGGCCTTCCATGAAAAAATCAACAACCCCCAACCCAATTTTTTACGTTTTGAAAAAAGTCTGTTATTGTATGTGATTTAAATCGTCTTTTTCGACTCCAAAAAAATCGCAAAATAATCTTAAAATTATTTCAAACAAAAAATGTTATATGATTTATAAGCCAGAAATGGGTAGATTTTGAGAAAAAAATTATTCAAGTAATGAGCTTAAGCGCGCTCGCGGTAATCGATGCTTCCCACTATGCAGTAGCGCCTCGTTTACACTTACGCGCGACCTCGCGTTCGGCTTGTAATAACATGCCTAACGTAACGTCCCGCGTAAGTGTAAACGAGGCGCTACTGCATAGTGAGAAGTATCGATCAAGGCGCGCGCGCGGTTTTTGCGATTTTTGACCACGACCCCATGGAGGCAAAATTTTGAAAAAAATATATGATATCTAGAGGTCGAAAATACAACTAAAAAATGAGGTTTGAAAATTTTGCAGAGTGAGATAGATACCCAAAAAAAATAAATAAAGTTGAAAACGTCCGTTTTGAGGGGGAAAAGTTGGAGTGGGGGGTT
This sequence comes from Maconellicoccus hirsutus, assembly GCA_003261595.1. NCBI lineage: Eukaryota > Metazoa > Arthropoda > Insecta > Hemiptera > Pseudococcidae > Maconellicoccus > Maconellicoccus hirsutus. Next base: position 58,883 of record QBDW01001373.1, read on the forward strand.
GTTGATTTTTTCGTGGAAAGCCCTTATAAGGGTCTATTATGTAGCAAAATAAAATAAAATTTGGACTAGAGGGCAAATCGCTTATGGTGACTTGTCCACAGCCTTTGATCAATTTTGAACCATTCTAACATTTTAATAGTTTTTGTGCAGTTTTGGACGAATATTGAACAACTTTGATCAACTTCATCATTTTGACAATTTTGCGCAACTGTAGACAAATTTTGAGCGATTTTTTATATTTCAACGCCATTTTTATCCAAATTTTTCATTAATGTAATTGTTTTGCATAACTTTTGTGCAATTTTGATGAAGTATTGAACAACTTAAAACAATTTTAACAATATTTTTACAATTTTGTACAATTTTAAGAAATTTGTAACAGATTTTGATTGATTTTGAACTATTTTGACAATATTACTGTTGTTAAATGCAATTCGTTTTCAGCTGATCTCTTTTCCTCTGCTTTGCAATGAAGTGACCCGTATTCTCTTCTGTCTTCTCAGTGCTCTATGGTGTATCAAAGAGCACCGAAGTGTTTGCAACTATATCTGGAAGTTCGATGACTTCCGAATGGAAAATACGATAGTTTTTTCAACAAATTTCAAGTCTGAGGTATTCGAGAAGACAACTTACAAGTTTGCTTTGAGCCAAAACCATAATCCACTAATAATATAAACATCAGAACTCGAAATATTATTCATCAGCTTGTTGGATCTAGACCACGGTTCTCTTTTTACAAACCCACTTTCTCGTGTTTGTAATTCACGACCCGCGTATCCCCCCAAGTACTAATCCCGGGTCAAATGCGGCACAAACTAAAAAAGGTGGAACCCGATTCGCTAAATTTCACGCTTATTAGCAATTCCCAAAATGTGGATTCGTACCGCTACCGGATTCCAGCGCGATATACAAACTACGCTTGGCTGTTCGCAGCGTATCGTATCTCATAAACGTAAATAACGAGCGCACAATGAGACTAATAATGCAACTAAACATAAACCATTCTGCATATGAAAAGTTATCGTGATCGGAATATTAAAGCGCGGATTATTAGGCTTATTATAATAAAAAGGCCAGGAAAGCTTGTTTGGTAGCTACTAAACACTCCTTAGATGATTTATTCGTTTGGAAGCGAAGGCGAAACGAATAAACGTTGATATCTTACAATTTGATTACCGTATATGTTAATAAAAAGATGTAATCTATCAAAAACGATTAGGAATATTTTTCGCCCCACGCGTTGCTCGTATTGTGTACTTTGGTTAATGTTGCACGTCATTAATCACTTTATGTACGATGGTGGGGATGATTTCGTACATATGTTTGTTTTCGACGATGTTATGTATACAAGAGGATATAAGGATTAGCTCGAATGGGATGATTTTTTTACGTGTATGCACCTTCTCGGATCACATGGTTACGATGTACAATCGGATACTTGCTCGACGCGGTGTCGATGTATCGATCAGCGAAACCGTATACGTGACGTGGATGCAAGACCGCAACATATTTCGCGCCCCGTCTCACGTACGTCGTGTATTACCCGACGCGCGTATGCGGCTGCAAAATGCACGCACGTGATGAAATTCTCACCGGTGGACGACCGCCCGATAGTAAAAATCAGCCGGCGGAACGACGCGCGAGGGCGGGATGCGAAAAAAAAGACGCCGAAAAAGAAAAGCCTGTTGGACATCCGAAGGACGACATGCGGAAAGAACGTTATAAGGGAAGAAATACCGAAGGGTGTACGATGACGATGGCCCATTAGACCGTAGCAGTTCATTATTGTTGCGGAATGCTTTGTTGGTTCGGTTCACCTCTCCAGCATCTACTTTCACCGTATTCACTCTCGTATCGCGAGTACGTAAACGTGGCCCAAATCTAATGGAGTTTTGTACATTTCCGCTTGCTTCGTTTTTGTTAAGGGTGGCAATTTTTTTTACGTTTCGGCGATGGCTAAAAAATTAAATGACCCTTTTTTAGCGTATTTTTGATTTATCACGCAGACGTAATTTAGGTGACGTTTGGAAAATTTTTTATTCGCAAAAATGAAGCATCTGCGAATTTTACTAGGTGATGTTGTGTTTTTGCGATGTGAAATTATTTCACGAGGGTATCCCTCGAGGTAATCCACCGTATCGCGGAAAATTTTCCGTTCCTTTTAATTTTTAAATCGGAAAAAAAAAGGCGTAAAAATACCCAACTTGTTGGGTTTCAACCGCGGCTAAAAAGTAAGTTTATATATAGCTTTTTACGAAAGGGATTATAAAGACGTCAGTTTTTTTTTCCCAAAGCCAGCACATCTGCGGCTAACGATCTTCCTAACGGAAGAATATTTCGGATCATTTCTAAACCGCGTTTTCGTTCAATTTCGTTATAAACTCGTAAACGTGGAAATGACGAAGAAAGTACACAACTTCCAAGCTTAATAAATCTACTCAACGTCAAACAAAATTTTTATTTACATTCACCACTTTTTTAAATACGCGCTGAAAACACGCCGCGGCGTGTTTATCGACACGGAAATTTAACAGGTTCTTTACATTTTTCGTATACGAAGGGTGGATTTTTCGATAAGCGTAATCGATATACGACCGTACGACGCGTCTACAAGTATTTGGAAATTAATGGTATTAGTGGTATTTTTCAGTCGCGTAGAGATAAATAAGCCACGAATACCCAATAACTCAACGATACGCCAGCGGTAGTTAAATATTTGAATGTTTGGTTCGAGTTAGGTAAATTTTAGGATTTTTTAGGATTTTTTTTCAAAGAAGTATTCGAAGTGTTTACTGTTTACATATGAGCGTCTTCGAGCTATATACTAGATAACTAAGAGTCGTGAAAAGATTAAAAATTTAAGATCAACTGTATCGAGGAGAATGCGTTTTCGAGGAGTTATTTTAATTATCTACTTTTTTGTTTTGTGTTCAGCAACGGAGAATTTCTCAAGTTTTTTATTATTATTTTTATACAGTTGGAAAATATCAATTTAATTGATTTTTTTCACTTTTGTAGAAACGGATTAGTTTATAAAATTACAATAAGTTTCAGATAGGGAGGGGGGTGTCTTGAAATACGTAGAGGTTTTTTATTCTTAATTTTAAACAATTGAAAAATATTCATTTTATTGAGTTTTCTCCTCCTTTGTAGGAATGAATAAATTAATAAAAGTATAATCAGTTTTAGAGGGAAGGGGGAGAAATTTCTCGATTTGCGTGGACATTTTGCATTTTTGATCTCAAGCAGTGAGAATTCAAATCGAGATTTAAATCGTCACAAATTAAAAAAATTACACAAATTATTCATTAGGTAAAAAAATGTGTCAAATTTTTTATTGATTTTTTGGGGAAAAAATTTAAAAAATGTAATCATATTTTTAATGTGAACAAATTTTTTTTCACCATTTCCAAAGCTATTTTTGTTTGTTGATGAGCTTGCAAGGGAACCCCTTCAGGTGACCGGCTCGGATTTGAACAAAAATTGGATTTTTTGAAAGAGCAAGTCAAAAGCCCCCAACCAAAATTTTAGCTGTCCAAATTCACTTTTCAATTTTTGGCGAATTTTTGAAAATTCAAAATTCAAAATTTTTATTGAAGATAAGATGAGCTGGGAGTAGACGGGAACCTAGTTTTTGGCTGTGCAATCTCTTGTGGGCAATTTTTGGAGGGTTTTGAAAATTCTGGAGAATGTTAAAATCGCGTTGGAAACTCCAGAACGACTTGGTAATGCGAAATTCATATTTGGTGGGGCTGAGTTTGGAGAAAAATATATGTTGCGGAATTTTCAAACATTTTCCCAAATTAATTTGATTTTTGTAATGTATCTCGTAAGTTGTGTTTTATTTTTGTTAAAAATTTCTTGTAATTTTTATTTTTCAAAAATTTGCCAAAAATCGAAGAGTGAATTTTGACGGATGAAATTTTGGGTTTTGGAGTTTTTTAACATGCTTATTTCAAAAATCCAACTCTCATTCAAATCCCACGTCACCAACTGAAGAAGTTCCCTTATTACTAGTAGATTACCCTGCCTTCGCCCTTTTCACCTCTGACAATGATTACGAATATGAGGTTTCCCTCGCTAGTCGAAGAAATCGCATATTTTTATTTTATTGTTCAAAGTAACGCCGAGAAAACATGAAAATTATGTTGATTAGATGTTGAACCGGGCAAAAAAACGTTATGAGATTCGAACCGTGTAATTGCAACGAGGATAAATTCGATTTGATTTTTTTTCTCCTAATTTAAATACCGTCGAGATTTCCTTTTTATATGTCCACCTTAGCGAGAAAAAAAATGCCGAAAAAAGAGAAAGGTAAACGCATGAATTACGGCCTTTGTAGGTACGAAGAAAAAAATGTAGCTCGCTATTTCATCGGATCTCTTTAAATTAACGTCGAGTTTCCAAACAAAAACGCGGTATACCTTTCGGTTTTTCGATATTGAACGTCAATTATATCAATTTCCCTTTTACGATCTCCGGCCTCCTTTTTATAGTTTTCCGTAGCGCGTTTGGGCCGAAAAAAATACTCAGAAATACCGACGTCTTTGTGGAGAGTATTCAAAGGAAGGGAAAATTTTTTTAGGTATAAACTCGCCATTTTATCATTATAGTGTAAATGTACTTCACGAAGAAGCGAACAGCTCAGAATAAACACTAACCGAAGGGTAGATATATTTTTAAAAGGTCTTTTCTTCGGGTTTTTTCTCCAGCGATTTTATGACTTCGATAAAAGGTTTCATTTTTTTTTTTTGGCCGCTACGAATTCCAGCGTTGACCAGAAATTTACTTTTATCTGGGTATATAGATGATGCGATCGTTTAACAAGTCCATTGTTAAGAGCTATATTGGTATCTTAGGTATAGCGGAGGTTCATTGTGTGGAATTTTTCTCGATCGGAAGGAGATTTTTTGTGAGGTTCGATGACGGGGGTTTTGTTATTGATGCCTGACCGAGTTTTATTGACGTACCTTTTTTTTTTTTTGTATGGATGATGGAATTGTGCGAGCGCAATCGCATTAAAGATTAGATGGGTTTGGCGTATTTATAGCCCCGATGAAGTTAAACGTAAAGTGGTGTTGATTGTATGCGTTGAGATGGAAAAAAAAAGATATCGGAGTGCTTACAAAGGATAGCGTTGATTGGTCGCCCTTCATTAGATCGGTAATTCGATTTGAAGAAAAAAACTGGACACGTGACGCAATCATTGGTATTCGATTAGACGTGTAAGGGATGGTGGCTGAAAAGTGACGCGGAGGATAGTTAAATAAGATTATTTCTCAGCGTAAAATAAGAATATATAAGGGAGGCTGGGTATGGTGATTCCCAAGTGGATGGTGCTTCGGATGCGAGCTCGTTGAACTGTTGTGTACGTGTATGATTTCGAAATGATTTGTTATTTTTAATGACGGCGGCGACGCGCGAGGTTAGGCAAATATACGCGGCGTAATAAAAAGCGAGGTGATCTATTATTAATGAATTAGGTTTGGAGATGGAAACGAGTACGTGTAATATTAGAAACGGAAATGGAAGATTTTTTTGGCGAGAGGGCCTTTTACTCATTGTGACGGTGGTCGATGAATCGTTAACGAGTGTACTGGAAAAGATGCAGCTGAAATATTATACGTTATTAGTAAAACGTTCGATCCCTTAGGTCCCCACAAAGGTACAGCTGCGTTTCGGCGAAAGAGGAACGACGTGGTATATGCTTTTCGTATAAAAGATATATCCCCGCGCGTATATTAATATTTTTACCGAAGTATCGCGAGACGTATTAGCATACAAATGGGAGCGCGCACGTGGAGGGGGCCAGGGGTAGTAGGGAAATCGCACTCGCGGATATATAAGTCAAGTATATCTCCCTATTTTTTTCATACCTGTTCGAAAATGATGTTAAGTCACAGAAGGGGAGAGAGACAAAGGGCGGAAGGCCAGAAAAAAGCGATCTAAACCGATAAAAGTATTAAACTGGTTTCGATAGTTTTTTTCATTTTGGTAAAGACCTGTCGCGGTTTGCTGAAATAGTCGAAGAGGTATTTTTAGCTTATAAATTATTTTCGGGAAGCTATTAAAGTAAAATTTGTAACGAATGGGCGACTTATTCAAGCTGCGATCTGAGTTATCGCTATTCATTAATTTTTTTCCAGTTCTTTTATTATTCTTACATAATACGTCGGCACGTCGCCGAAAAAGGAAACCGAGGTGGTAATTTTTATTTGTCATTGTTTGGGCGCCCCCCCTTGGGGTGACGAATACGAGGTGTGAAGACGATGTGCAGTACGACGAGGTGAAATGTGGTACCCTAATGAATTCGACGATCGGAGTCGTGATAGCGTAATTAATTTGGAGCTGATTTTGCATTTTTTTTCTTTCCTCGAAGAACGCACGGCGCTGATAATTATTCGGCGATGATGCGCGACGAAAGGTGGCCCGTGGTGTAATCGATAATCGTCGGATGGGTAATTTGTGAATAAAAATACGCAAAGCGTCGCGATGAAGAAGTTCGCGAGGAAAGTAAACACGATAAAGAACGAATTGAAAATTTCAAAAGATTTTTTTCCATTTTGCGATAAAGGCGAACTAATCGTTTATTAAAACTAAGGAAGCATAATCTGACATGACGTGAATGGAAAACGAAACTGCATAGAAATTTAACTTTCATAAATTGATTTTTTTTTTCGCCTTTTCGTCGAAACTTTTTCCCATATAAGAGATACGGCGTGTGTTTTTTATAACGAGATTTTCGAGTATCTATACGGTTACTAATGGTGAAATTTATATCGAAATTTAGACGTAAATTGACATGTCTCGGAAATTCGTCGCTGCTACGAGATAAAGAGATGGGTTCAATTTGGATAGGGTTTTGGCGTTATTTCAACAGTGTGTATTTTTTACGTGCAAGGAGATAAGGGGAGTGATTTTTTCGATAGAATTTCACGTAATTTGCGCGACAACGAGAAGCTCGTGAGAGTTACGTCAAAAAATTGTCCTTTTGGAAAATTCATCGCTGTTGAATAAATTTATAAATTTTTTTTCCCCAGTAAACGAACCAAGCTGGCGAGAGTTATGCATTAAAGATGAAAAAAATGTCGAGGTGTGTGGCGAAATTGAAGATGGTATTTTTTTACGGAGTTTTTCAGTCGAGCTTTGAAGTGTTTTTCATAACCGAGGGTTGTATTTCTTTGGGAAATTTTTCGTCAAGATTATACATTTTTTATGATATTTCTTACGAAATGAAACCGACCAAGCGTTGAGGTGTTATTGGCGATGACGTCGTTTTCAACTTCACGAGGTGTAGTTTTCGTTAATTTATTTAGTTCGTTGATTTTTTTTTAAATTATCAATGTACGAATTGAAAAATTATCGATGAAGGTGAGCTCGGAGTATTTGACAGACAGTGAAAGTAGTAAAAAAGTGATGAATTTTGTCAAAAAAAACCGCAAGAATAAAAAAAAACGAAAACGCGATATATTTTTGAAAGAAATACACATAAATCGCTCATTTTTGATAAATGGCAATTTTTTATTAATTGGCAGCACTGACGGAACTTGTGACGTCATTATAATATTTTTTTCAATAAATATATAACGCATTTATTTTTCCATAATTTCAACTTGATTTTTTTTATGCAAATTTTCTTCTAATCTGAAATTTGACCTCGTTGATTTGGGGTGGGGGGAGGTAGTGAATTTGACAAGTTTTGAAAAAATTGGTAAAAATGTAGAAAAAAGATGATAATTTTTCAAAAAAAAAATCTGCTAGATAACCAAGTAAAAAAACATATCAAAAACTTCATAACTAAATTTTTTTGAGAATATCTTGTTTGAAAAATTATAAGTAAGAAATGTTGGGAAGCCCTGGAAATTCTTTGTCTAATCACATGAACGATGAAAAAAATTTAATATCTTTCAATAATAATAACATTAATTATATATCGAAAGTAATAGTATCTAATTTCCTCATATTTGGACATATCCTTCTCCCCTCCCCCTCCACTCACTCAGTACTCCTTTCCTATGACGCGGAGGTTAATTAAACGACGAAAATAAGTACCCGAGAAACCCGTCGCAAAACGAAATGAGAAATTTTAAGCTCAAGAGTACATCGAGCAGTATAACAACGGGAAATAAATAATTTTCCATTATTAAAAATTATCGAAACCTTTGAAAAAATCCGTCGAGTTGATTTGTCGCCGAATGGCGTCGAAAATGAGAAAGCCTTAAAAATACGTAAACCCTGGGTACCCCTGTTCGGGTAAATTTCATTAAGAAAAATTCTTTGGAGAAATGCCACATCGGGCGAATTTCCGATTGGAAAAACTTTCAAGTGCTGGAAAAAGAGAAAGGTTATTGTGGGTGAAATTAATTTTAATATTTTCTCGTGCACGAAACGAACGTCGAAATGGGTTTCGGGGGCGAGTTTTATTGCAGTAGGATGTCGTTGCGAATTCCGAGACTTTGATAAGGCTGCGGAATAAAAAAATGAATTGGGTTTTGTTGTCGATGGGGTATTTTTGAGATGTTGGATGCGAAACGGAAATGTCTGGACGGAAGGTTCATTCGATGTGTCAAATAAAAAGGATATGGGAATTTAGATTATTTTGTTTTATCGAATCGCAGAGATAATTATGAAAGTAATGGCGGTCTGGAGGCTTTGTTTTTATTACCCTTTTGGATATATATTTTGGTGATTTGAAATGGTATTTTATCAGTGTCCAGAAAGTGATAAGCGTGGAATGGTACTTGGTATATTGTTGATTTGTTATCAAATAGCATCGTCGTAGTATTAAGAGTCATTTTTGAAAAAAATAAAAATAAAATTACAGCAATAAATAAACATAAACAAATCAAATCCCTCGGACAATGGTATTTCTCATTTGGCAACATTTCGTCGAAGGAAAAAAAAAGCCCCGAAGAAGGAGAAAAATCAAATAAAAATCATCGCTAATTAAACCTCTTGCAGTATTAAATTAGCTTAAAACTACACCATTTTTCGCGTTGTTTTTTTGTGTTTTTGCGTGTCCACAGACAACGACGACGACGTCGTATAAGCAACGTTGCGGAAAACCTCCGCGCCGCTTTTGCGACTGCGGTTACATCGACGTGGAAATTTATTATTCATTTATGCGTCGATTTTGAAAACGAAATTTCGCCCGTTAGATTTAAAGCATCGTTTATTTTGCAAAGCGGTCGTTATTATTCAAAACACTTCAACTTTAAAGTCGTTATTTTTTCAATTTCTTACTTTTGTCGCGCCTCTGTTATGCGGCGGAAAGAGAAGAAAAAAAGCGTTTCGCATAAAAACGCCCAACGTTCATTAAACGTAATTTTTCGTGTTCGCGAACGTTAAAAATGTACTTTTCCGTGCAAGCAGTTTTGTACGCGGCAAACTTCGATTAATTATACGTAGCGTCTTGGAAAGACGAAGTTTTGCCATCGAGAGAAGAACGAGTGCGCGTGAAAGGGAAGAAAACGAGGCTATGCGCGCGTGTAATTAGGTGCGAATAAATCGTCATTATTTACGAGCTTTTTTCGATGAGAAACACTGAGAAAAAGAGAGAGAGAGAGAGAGAGTGAGCAGAGGTAGAATTCGAGCTATATAGGAAAAAAGTCGTCGCGATAGGAGGACGCAGAGAGAAAAAGGAGAAAAAAATGGCGAAAGCTTTTACGACGTTGGTATAGGTAAATGCTTTTATAGAAATAGCGTGTTATCATTTCATTTGAATGGGTTTTCGTTATCTATCAAGAATTGAGTTCATTAGTTTCAGAAACAGAAGCATCTTATTCCCCTATTTTATTGCGTATTTTGGACTGGAAGACTATTCTTCTTTGTCACCCTTGCGAAGGTTTTTCCGATGTCTTGTTGCGTCGATGCGTAATGTGTTACGAAGTTGGAGACGAGGGGGTGTTTTGTTACGTGAAGGGTATTTTGGGTTGAGGGGAAGAGGGGTAGGGATGAAATTCGGATGAGATTAGAAGTTTTATATCTTGAGTGGGTATGACTGAAGGATTTTTATGCAAATTTGCGGAATTTGGGGAATATTATTTGTGATTGAATTTAAAAATTGGGTCAACTTTAAAGGCCAGAAAATATTAGTTATAGCTTTGAAATTCTTGAATATTCGACAATAAATTTTGTAAAATTATTCCACAAAAAGATTATCGAAAAATGAATAAGCTCGAGTGTCACAAGATGTACGCGTCCAAACTCGTGGTAAATTAATGACGTCATTATTGTTTAGAGACGATTTTTGGTGTTTTGAAATTTGAACAGAAATAGAGGAACGAAAATCAACTTGTTGGAAGCACCTGTGTCATCTTCCTGTAACCCTCTCTTCAAATGTCATTCATTCAAATCATCAGTTTTCCTCATCGAGAAAGTCCAAAGTGTTCTTTTCCTTAGAAAAAGGTTTTATTTTTTGTATTGACAACTTCATCACATGATAGATGCAGAAGTTCAAAGGATGCAGGGAGAGTTGGAATTTGAATGGATTTGATCGAATTTCGTTTAAATTACAGAATCTCATCGGTGAATTCCCGAAAAAAATGTGTTTTGGGGGTCATCGAAGTGTTAAGATTCATAAGAAACTTCATAATTCGAAAATTTTAAATCGATGACGTCACCATTATTTTGAAAAATAAGTGCTTCGATGATTGGTAAACAACTCCGTCGATGAGATTGTATTTTCCGTATTTATGCGAGATACCTGGAAGTTCGTCAATTTTCTCTTCGATTCAGTAAATCTCAACGGATCCTCTCCCAACCCCTCTCCCCTCTTTGCCTCTGTAGCTCTGTATAATGCTATTTCAATAATGGCATCAACCGTGGCAATGTCAACTCTTTTGCATAGAATTTAGTATCCCAGCTTTATGACCAGCTTCTTTTCGATTTCTACTAAGTCTCAACAGATTCCCTTACCCTCCCCTCCCCCGCCACCACCCCCTCTGGATTTATAATAACGCATGATGGAATATGTATTTCAATTATGACATCAACTATGGCAATATAAACTCTTTTTTATGGAATCTAGCATCCTTACCAGCTTCTCTTCGATTTCTTCCAGGTCCCAAGAGATCCCCCTCCTCCGCTTCTATAATAATGCATAATGACATGAACCCTGGCAATTTCAATTCTTTTATATCAAATCTAGTGTCATTCTATAGCTTGTAACCAGGTGACGTAACGTTCACATTTCCAGATTTCCTCAATGTGAAAATTCATACTATGTGAATTTACCTTATCAGGTTCTTGTCGCCTTTTCCACTTCCCAATCCTAATCACATGTCTCAATACGTCTCCATTAACGACGACATTTCCTTCCTGTTTAAATGTGCGCATTTTCTATCAACTATGTCAATCATCTATCTTCCTCTTGATCAGTAAATATGGAAAATTATCTCGACGCTGGTCCAACATCGAATCGATTCTATTTACCGAGACGTTTTCCGGCAACCGTAATAAATCATCTGTCCCTTGTTCGTGCGCAGCTTGCGTTTATAAATTTAATCATATAAAAATATTTAGACTGGCGTCGTCATCGAGTTGTTTATCAAATAATGGTTATTGATAAGGCCACTGCACGGTGTAGTGATAATATTGACGTATTCGTTGCTCTTTCCGAATTGAGCATCCTCGCGGAGATGACGTTCGGTGTGTGTATTTTGGTAATAGCTACGATGTAATTATTTGTTTTGTCGACAAGTGCCAGTGGCTGGTTCGATGATTCGGTGCGTGTTTGTATGCGATACACGTACGAAAAAAGAAACAGTGTCTTGGAATTGATATTAGGAAAATGTTTCGTTATAATGAAAAAGTTATTTTAGCGCGGAAAAGAAAAGGCTTGGCGTTGACAAAAAGGCTTTTTTTTGTTGTAAAGTTCATCAAAGCGAATTAATGAAATTCAACGTATAGTTGAGTGACCTTTTGAAGACGACGACGTCGATTAAAGCGCGCGTAGAAAAGGAAACTAGGTTAGGTTTTTTTTTTATTCGCTCGACGAAGTCTAAAGCTTATTAGAAATTGCTCGCAGTCGAAAAGAAACTGTGAAAAAGACAAATACGAGGTAATACGCGATGCAGAATGGGAGAGAAAAAAATCGCAGCATGTTATAAAAATTTTTTTCAAACGGCTATAATACTCGGTTTTAATTTGCTTTTTAATGTCTTTCTGCTTCTTTTTTTCACCGCGTTCTTTTTCTTACGGTGGAAAAAAATTAAAATTGCTTCTATATCATCCATCTTCGAAACAGTTGGAGAACGAAGTGCGCTGACAGTTACTCGGTAGGGTTTCTTGGGCACATTTAAAGTTAAGAATCATTTAAGCGGGGCCTAACAAAGAACGAAACAATTTTTAAAAGAAGGTCATCCATTAAGCAGTTTTAACCCTCTTTTGTTTTATAAAGAGCGCAACAAATGTTCTAAAGCGTAGATAAGCTTCGTTTCGCGTCTTTTTTTATACCCGAACGGGCTCGGAAGCTACCGCGGATTTTTTTTTCGCGAGAATTCGATAGCTGAGGAGAGGTGGCAAGGTTCGTTGGTAATTTTTTAACGATATTTTTGGCATTGTGTGGTGTTTTTCTCTCGTACTCGAAGGTAAGCTGCGGAACTCGATCGATGACCGGAAACGAGCTGATGATTGTGGGTCATCGCGAATTAGGTTCTTTGTTGGCTTTGTATTCGTTTGTCGGTGACTTCTTCGGTGTTGGATCTCTTTGTGAGGGAAAATTACCACAGTCCTCGATGGGAAAGTTTTATACGGGTTAGTGGTGCCTGCGAGAAGTGAGATTTTTTCGTGTTACCATTTACGACCACCCGCAGCAGTAATTTACTTAGCGGCGTGTTCTTTAATTACTCGAGAAGTTTTTCGAATCGATGATTATTCGATTTTGATTTATTATTGGAGGGCTTAACGATGGTAATGGTGATTTTTCGGGATTGATTTTATTCGTAATTTGTAATTTTTTTGGAAATTTTGTAAAATGCGGAAAAATTCGAGGAGATACGATAAAACTATTGGAATAAATAATATTTTGTGGGAGAGGATGGCCCAGGTGGTAACACTGGCAGGTTTTCTGTTTTCATTCATAGAAGATAGTGTAGTTTGGTTCCCATTTTGCAGCATGTAAGTGCTGCTCAGTCAATTGAATTGTCGATTCGTAGCAGTTAGTTAAATTGTTAAAATGTGTGTAGCACGAATAATCGTTGCTTCGGGAGTTCCTTATCTTTATTTTCTTTGTTCGTATTCTATGTATTATTTAGTATTATTTAGTCTGTATTCGGCGCGCACACGCGTCTGTGCTATGTATCCTTCGTTTTCGATTATTACGGTAAATAAATCGATTACGAATCAAGTTTGGTTTTTCGTATTATATGTGTAAAATAAAGGTCTCTTGTATTTTCAAAGTTACCTTTTTGAAGTGAGAATTTTTTTGCTGGCATTCATCTGAAAAAAAGCATTATGGGGACCAAACTGAAAAAAAGCGTAACGCTCTGAGTGTAACGCGTTACACGTAACGCTGACGTCACACTGTGCTCCCTCTCTTTTTTTTACCGCGCGCAGACTCCCTCGCTTCTTTTCGCCGCGCGGAATCGTTTATTGATTAGGTACTGAACTGGTGAAAACGTGACGTTACGTGACCGACTGACCGACTGACCGATTGGTGCTACATCACCCTCCTTACTATCTTTTTGATGCGCGCGCATTATATGTCCAACATATTGAATTTCATCTTTTTACATTCGTCTTTGTGTTTAATATAATTGATAAATTTGAGACTTTACTGAATTCGTTCGAAGCTCTCACTTCTGCCGTGTGTCTTCCATGGCACATCCGATTTTTTATTTACAATTATATTATTTTTATTTTTTGTCATTTTTGTTATAATATTTTTTGGGGTGCTCGCAAATTTGGCAAAATTTTTCAAAAAAATGCTCATTTTGATGTAATTACACCTCTGTGCTTTTTCTCGAATTAAATGGTCGCGAAATAGCGTGAAATTTTGGAGGCGAAATCTCGTAACAATCGGTACGGTTACTTGGGCTGGTAGCCAATTGATACCTGTAGCTTGTTAGGTCGATAAACACGTGTTTTTTTCTCTCGTCAAGTCAAAGAGGTCACGAAAGCGAATTATACGGTTCGCGTGAAAACGATATCTCATGCGGAGTACATCTCCGGAGTAATTCTGCGAAGCGTATTCATCTCACCGCGTACAAAGTCTTTCGGTAGTGCGATTTGCCCCAGGTCCAGCTTCGTCGCCCAGCTACGCCTTTATCGCGTCGGTATCTAATATCGTACTCCCAATTAGGCTGAAAGTATTTCTTTCGTTGGCTGAAAATTATAATCTGGTGTGTAATCGCGACGCTGAAATCACGACCTTACGGACGATAATAAATTTCCGTAATTCGTGGTCCGTGTGTTTACGCGTGATATGCGCCTGTGTGCGTGTGTGTAACCAAATAGCAGGACGCGTCCGTTGTAACGCATAGAACGTCGTTCCAATTAGTCGTCTGGCTCATTATCGAAATCCAAATAAGGTTATTTTTTAAGAGTCTACGCTCGATATGCGCTCGCGGACTACATTTACATAATCCGATCCTCGCGATTGTGCCGAATGCAAACAATGGCAATGTGTTTTTCGAATTAGATAAACGGACAAATACGTTGCGTATTGGCGTTTTACCGAAAAAAATACACGTTTTTGGGGGTAAAACGCGAATATACCGTCGTCGAGATCGACCTGGGTAATTTGCAGATGTGTAATACACGAGTTTTTATGTAGGAAAAAATGCTATCGCGATACGAGAAGGTCAACCGGAGGATAATAAATCAGTAAAATCATCGGATAGAATTTAGACTCTATTGTGCGAACGAATAAAGCCGATTGCGGGGATGAAGAGAATAGGTTGGGGCGCGATATTAACAGGCTAATGTAGGCGATGGCGAGCACGCTTATGGCGACGCCGGAGCCCGTGCCCATGCGACGGTGCATGGAAAAAAGGCGAGATCCCGTTGTTGCATTGTCCCTCGGTACCTATTATGTAGGTATATGTGTCAATACTATTGTTCGCGATGGTTTCAATATTAGAAAAACCTTCGACGTATTACTACCGTTGACCATAGGGTTTCCTTTTTAATTCGATATATTAATGCGTCCCTATATTTTCGACAAGTCGTGGCCTTCTGCGTACGATGCCCTGTACTCCTTTACGTCGTCGGGGTGTTCGATGTATATCTTGTAGACAATAAAGGACGGCCAGAAGACCAGACGTATTTAATCCGGCGTACGCGTCACGCATCTCATAAACGTAGCTCATTAAATGTACCACGCGGTGGCTTTCAGAAGCCTTGGCCGCGAATTATAAAGACGTGTTGAATGATATAAATTGAAAAACCGTCGTTGTGTAGGGGCCACCCCCGAGGGTAATTTAAATTTATTATGAGGGCTGTAATGTTTGCTGATCGGTTCTGGAGGTACGTGCAAGTAGAGGATTTTTTCACGTGCTCGGTGACGTTTGGTTATTGGTTTACAATGACACATTAGCGTAGTCGATGTTTACAAATTTCTTTCAAAAAAAAGATACCCCAGGTCACGTCATGTTAGCTAATGTTCATTGTTAGAGGGTTTTATACGATTTGACGGATGGATTATTTGCGTAAATATTTTTCGAACTAGTCATAACCATAGCGCAGCTGTGGGTGCATGTTGAACAAAGCGAGCTACGGAGTGTAGGATATTCTATACGACGTATTTTTAAACTGCCAGCTAAACGTCACGAGGGTTTGAAATGATAACAATTTTACGAGTGTTTCTCTTTTACTTTTTGTGTAATCGATATAATTATATTGCAAGAATCACGCACGAATTGCCCTTCGGTGAGTAAGCGATCGAAGGCGTGTGGATGGTTGTGGTTTCCATGAGGAATGACAAATGTCACGAGGAGAGGGATTTTTGTGGTGTGTGGGCTAGATGCATTATCAAAGTGATGGCGATGGAAGTTGTAGAAGAAAGAATTGAATATGCTTGGAAATATGTCGTAGTTTTTTTTTTCTCACGCGTCAGAAATACAAAGAAGTCAAAGCAGTTGAAATGCGTTTAATTGAGCGTAATTAGAGTATCAAGCGAGTTTAATTAAATACAAGCGCAATCTTGAATGTTTTGAGGCAAGGCAGCATGTGAATGACCAAATCTTTGCCTAAATCTTTCCGTTATTGAGACGGTTTCTGAGGCAGGGTTCCACGATCCTGCTCCAGGTGCAATAATTTATCCATTGATGACAGTGTTAAGCTAAAGATCCTGTCATGATTGTGACGACTCTTGGTTCGGTTTCTGAGGTAGGAATTCATGATCCTGCCACAGGCGCACCAGTTCCATCTAATGTCGTGAAGTTTCTGAAGCTTGTAGCCACTTGGGATGTACGTCGGACACAATATACCATTTGAAGCTCAAGATCCTGCGGTAGTTGTGGCAACTCTTGGCTTGGTTTTTGAGCCAGGGATTCATGATCCTGCCACAGGTGCACCAGTTCCATCAAATGTCGTGAAGTTTCTGAAGCTTGTAGCCACTTGGGATGTACGTCAGACACAATATACCATTTGAAGCTCAAGGTCATGTGGTAGTTGTGGAAACTCTTGGCTTGGTTTTTGAGCCAGGGATTCATGATCCTGCCACAGGTGCACCAGTTCCATCAAATGTCGTGAAGTTTCTGAAGCTTGTAGCCACTTGAGATTTATGTCGGACACGATATACCATTTGAAGCTCAAGATTCTGCTTTAGCTGTTGCAACTCTTGGCTCGGTTTCGTAGGCCAGGATTCGTCATCTTGTCGCAGGTGCACCAAATCCATCAAATGTCATGAATGTTGAAGTTCTTAGCCATTTAAACATGTGGCAGGACTGATATAGCATGTAAATTTCAAGATCCTGTTGTAATTGTAGCGACTCTTGGCTCGGTTTCTGTGGCAGTGATTTATGATCCTGCCTCAGATGCACCTATCTCAATCGATGGAGCAAATCTATGTTTGGACGCATGCATACCATGACGTCAACGCATGCGAAGTCGGAAACCTTGACGTTGCATTACCGCTGCCTTGATGAAGGCGAAGATCCAAGGTCTTCTATTGACGGTCCGTCAGCCTGATCTGTTGTGAAGGGTGACTAAGGTGTAAGGAAACTTCCACAGGCACCTCGTACCCTGTAAGCGATACCCTACTGAATACAGGCACAGCTCATCCAGCGATATTCTCACCAGCTTCGAAGAATTTCGATGATCCTGACGCAGGAATTCTGTCTCAGGTGCAGAGATACAGTGCAAAGTACTCCGACGATCGTGCTTTTCAATTAAGACGTGGCTGTTCGTTGTAAATAATTATTATCGAAAAATAGTAATCACCTCGACGTTTTTATTCGAAAAAGATTTAATCATCGGCCGGAAGGCTTTTGAGTGATACAGCTGCCTCTCGTACTTTCTCGCGACGATGAAGCAGCTATCGAATTCACGCTTGGATAAATTTTCACTAAACGTTGATTGAACGAGACTGCGAATGAGGCATTTTTGCTCGAGAATAAAGGCTGCGGCACGGAAAATGTATTGAAAAATAATATAACTTGGTGCGTTCCCATTCTAATTACGTTAGTGTTATCATATTATATGGTATTTGGTGTGTATCCGTGGGAGTACGGTGTAGTTTAAAGTGGTCTAAAAAAAGAAGGAAAAATAAAAACAAAAGCGTTCATTATTTTTTATTTATTGTTATAGATATTTCGTTAAACCTGTTCGTATTAAGGTACAGGAGGTGTGCGGAGTGTAAAAAGAAAAAGAGTATCACGAAACCCACGTTATCAATTATCACAAAACAACGAAATAAGATAAGCGGCGGCGCACGGTTACACCGTGAGGTATTTTTTACTCGTATTCGAACGGCGTTTTATTTATCGCGTACGATGCGTATATTTCAAACGATCTTACCGTGGTAACCGATGTCCGGGGTTAATTTTATTGAGTAATCATATAAATATCGTCGCGACGTGGCGTTTTTATATTCAATTATCGAATTAGTTTTTAATTTTATTTATAACACGCTCGCGCGTATTAAAAATACCGCATCAACGACGTTCTCAGCGTATACGAGTGAAAAAAAAAGGGTATTCGAAGCGGACCGACGTAATTAGGGAGTATAATCTGGAAATAATTTTCTACGGTGTTAAAAATCATCGATCATGAACGTCGGCCGGATGGTACGAGAGGTACCGCAGATAATGCGGCGTAAAACGTCGAACGGTACGCGACGTCGAAGGGGAGATACGTGGCGCTTTTGCCGGGGAAAAAGTGTCAAAAAAGACGCGTATCGAAATTGACACGTGCTGATTGGCGATGCTGACACGGTACTATAGTATCTAATACCGTTTGTACGATTGTGTGTGAGCGAGACGCGACGCAATGATGGATGACAAAAATTAACTTAATGAAAACGTCGTTGTGGAAACGGTCTTTTTGTTGTTTCGTTAACGCGACATTTCTTGAGAGGTGTTTTTTTTTGTCGAGAAAGCAAGAAATAGGTAATCCGAGATGATTTTTTATGTCGAAAACGAGACGGCGCCGAGAACGGGGGTGCAGATGGTAAAGGGTACGTTGGAGACGTCGTGAAATTGAGATTTAAATATGGGGTATCCCGAGCTCGACGAAGTTACAAGGTGAAGTTTGGGTGTTGATTTTTTTACCATGAAGTATCGTAATAACGGATTTAATAGCGGAGCTGTCGAAATAAGTGGTGGTCCAAGATTTAGATGTGGAGGGAGGGGGTGGAAAACACCAGAAAATCCAAAAAAACAATTTTTTGAGTTGACAAAAATTTTCAATGTCTTAAGTTGGGCTTTTTTTTGGAAAATTTTATCAAAACTCAACGCCCGAGATGTTTTTTGACTTCTAAATGTTCCTCAAAATTAAATTTTGCGAAATGAACCTCGAAAAACGGTGAAAAAAAGGAAATTTTCGAGTTGAACGCGATGAACAGAGAACTTGCTAATACGACGTTCTGATAACAACTGAACGTTGAGAGGCGTGGCCAAGTCATACGCAGGGTTGCATAAGCTTCTGAAAAAAAAAGTACGAAGGTTTGAAAATTTGCGTTGAGTTTTTTCCTGCAAAAAAATATTTTGGCATCACGATTTATTATTTATTTCACGAATTTTCAAAAATTATAATTTTTCGAGGGAGTGTTTTTTTTTTTTTTTTTT
>QBDW01001375.1:0-14735 GCA_003261595.1 Maconellicoccus hirsutus
AAAAAAAAAAAAAAAAAGTAAATCTCGTTTCTACTATTAAAAATACTATCGAACGCGTTAACGCTGCTAATTTTCTACTCGTAACTGGTATGGTAAAAGCTCGTCAATGAAGGGATGACTCACTTTCCATTACTACAAAGATGACAAAAAACTAGATTAACAGGTGCGCCGGCACCGTCGTCACCGTTTCTTCGCTCATCTTTTTCCCCCTTCTAAACCACTCTTATCTTGTCTCTCTTATGTAAGTAAATATACCTACAGTATACGCGTATGTATTATACCTGTGGCTGTGGTCTCTTTCACGAGCCTATCTTAATTAAAATACTACACGACCGTGATTTTTCAGCACGCTCTTCGCCTCGCCTCAGCACCCAATCACCAATTCGCCGCTCGTCCGTACACAACTAACCGGTATTCGCGACTTCTGGTTTCCAGTTTCTCGATATCTGCCTCCGCGTCGCCTTCATTGCCATCTCGCTTTTTCCACCAAATCAACCGCTCGATACGGCGAATTAAAAACGTAAATTATTGCCTTCTACGAGCATACGAGCATACGAGTATGCAACTATGTGTGATGCGTACCATACACCGAGTCGACGTGTGTACAATTATACGTATGCAGTTGCACCTCGTTATCGCCTCCGTTGATCTGATTTTTCTTCACAACTCGGTCCGGTTTACCGTGATCATGGGAAATCGAGATTTTAGGACACGCCGAAAACACGTACTCGTATGTGGTCTTCTCGTCGAGCTAAGAAAAAATTCATTAGTCGAACCAGTTGGTCGGCGATTTTTTTCGCCTTGCGTGTCTTCTACGAATATTCACGTCGCAGAAAGGATCGCGAAAACTAGCAACACCTAAGTACCGACTACTAGTACTACCTATACCGACGTTTGCAGAAAGTAAAGATAACGCGGTATGATTAACAAGTTTGACGTCTTCATTTATCGTCAACATTTTCAATCAAACCGGGAGAAAATTTCGCCGATTTTTTAATTTACTCGTACGAGATTGATCCAGCCACAAAATGCGGCAGCTGCGAACGAAGTAACAGAAACAAGAAATTCGTACGTACGAGGTACGAGTACGTTTTGGTCGTCTCATTAACGGCCACCTTCGGCAAAAACGAATACAAAATGGCATTACAACGAAGGCGAAGCGGAGTGTGTAAGGAAACGAGGAAAATTAAAAAAAGTACCTCGCTAATTACAGCAATCGAGTATTAAAAAAAAACTACCGAAGGTCAATTACGACAAAGTAAAACGAAAAAGAAAATGGTCTCATCTTCGTACGATTTTGGTACCTACGATAAAAAAATAACAAAAACGTATTTACTGCGTTTGTTTTCATTATTTTTCGATAAAAAACTCGCGAAAGGCGTTGAAAAAATTCCACACAGACCGACTCTCGATTGGAAGGCTTTGCTCGTTTGCTCGTAAAATTTCTCATTTCGTTCGAAGGCTGCTACCTTTGCCTGAACTAGCTCTAGCAACGTACGACAGGACGACGCGACGCCCAAAAAAGTAAACCTCGACACATGTTCGCTGCAAGCTGAGAGTTTCTCCATTTGGACGCGCAATTATCGCCACCTCTAACGAGGTCAGTATAATTACAAAAAGGGTCAACCCTTTGGATCATCGGCACTGGGAAAATGGGCCGTCACTCTTTTCATTTATCAAAGTTGACGCTGCATATCGGCCTCAGCAGGAATAGATACGAGTACGTTACGTCATCGGTACAAAGACTTATTTTCGGTTACACGTCGCCGTCGTCATCATCGTCGTCGTCGTGCCCCTACAGCTGTTGTCCGCTTTAGGTACTTGTGTGTCCACCCCAGCGTATACACAATAATCGTTACAATTAAATTGCGAACCCTTTCGCCGGCCTTTATTAGCCTTACATCGAACACGACGTATTTACACGGTTCTCGCT
Organism: Maconellicoccus hirsutus; assembly: GCA_003261595.1. Lineage (NCBI taxonomy): Eukaryota > Metazoa > Arthropoda > Insecta > Hemiptera > Pseudococcidae > Maconellicoccus > Maconellicoccus hirsutus. Next base: position 1,934 of record QBDW01001375.1, read on the forward strand.
TGCGACTTCCCTTCGCCTCCGCCTGCATCTCAGCCGCCTCTGCTTGTACGTAATACGTATCTACTGTCAACTCAACTCAACTCGATGACGACCACGATCCCGACGCGAGTGATTATTTCCTTCGATATCTCTTACGTCTTACACAACAGGTCTGCTCTGTGCAAAGCCGGGTACCTCTGTAAACTGTTTCTCTACCCGAGCGCTCGTCTCGTATAAGCACGCGTAAGGGAAAAATGAGCTCGTTTTCGTGTTTCACGATTTTTTTTCTACATACGCGGTTATAGTACGTAGTTACGCGCGTATTTAAGCATACGATTTAACCATCTACGCGTACATCTGCACATGCGAATACTGCACTTCTGCGCTTTCGTAATATCGCGTAAAAATCGGTAAACTTTCAACGGCAAATTTCCCCGCTCTTAACGTCGAATCGCTCGCACCCAATACTAGAATACCCGTAACTACTAAGTACAAGAGAAAGGCCCAAATAGGGAGAAAGAGAAAGAGAAATTGCTAAAGGTATCTATAGCAGTGTACGTTACGTATAAATACGTACGTACCATCCGTACGCGATGCACCGCACGACCACGCCAAATACTCGATTCTCGATCTCGAGTTTGGTGGCGCTAGCACGGTGCACAACTATTATACGCTGTCGCTACTCGCTACCGCATTGCGAATCTACGACCGTAGCGTACGCAGCTACGCAGCTACACGGCCACAACGCGGCGTACAATAAACCCCGTAAAGATGCTAGTCCCGATTAGCATGTAAGACACGCACGTTTCCAGTGGCTACTCAGAAAAACCTTCTTACATAATTTCTCTCTTCTCGAATCGAGACCGCTATTTTTCTTCGACCAAGACGACCGATTATATGCGTATATACTCGTACTCGTATGTAGTATCGGTCGCTTATAAGTAATATCTTCATTACATGCATCACGTCCTCTATCTCTCCATCTCGTTCTCGCTCTCGTTCGCGCGCTTTATGAATAATCCGTTTGCGCTGCACATGTAGTACACCTACACACACACACACACGCACCCACTCTAGGCTTCAAATACTCGCCACCACGACCGTATACTGTACATCTTATAGTTTATATACGAGTACGAGCGAGTACGTACATTGTATGTAGGTCTAGGTACAGTACTTCCCACCTATACACTCGGGGGTGAGGCGAGATACCACAGCATGACAGACAAACCTAGTGTTCATATAAGCGCAGAGGTAGAAGATACGTGTATCTCAATCGTAATCGATGTTACAAAAATCTTCTCGGCCTTTTGACTGAGATCTAAATTAGAAGCTTATGGCAGTTGGGGTGAATTACCGTTATGGAAAGGCGAATGATAGTAAAATTGTTGAAAATGCCATTTTATAATACAATCTTAATAAGTTGCAGTAATTACCGTAAGTTGGCAGTATTTTCGGTAATTTACTGGTAATTTATAATAATTTACCGGTAGTTTATGGTAATTTACCGGTAATTTAATTGATGTAATTCACTGGTAATTTACAATGATTTAACCATGATTTGCAGTAATTTACAGTCATTTTGTGTATTTTACCACCAATTTACAGTTAGTAACCAATGATAAATTACTATAAATTTGCGGTTTTTTCAGTGACTTACCATTAATTTTACCGTATTTACGGTAATTACCGGTAATTTACTATGTTTAAAATTTAACAAAATTCGGTTCGCTCGTTCTGACTTGATGAGATCGCAAAGAAAACGGCTATCATTTTGTCGTATTTATAACATAGATTAAAGAGATACTCGTACTATCAACACCGATACCACATAAGAATAATACCAAATAGTAATAGGTAGGTATTTGGGTAGGTATGAGAAAAGGAGACATTGTGAAGAAATACACGCGTACCATCGCGTACAATATTCAAAACATTTTCGAAGCAAAGCAGCGGTATATCGACGGCCATAAAACTTGGCCATTTCTGCGGTGTGAAATGATCCGTAGTTACGTACAAAGAGATAATTTTTTTTTGATAAATTAACGGCGATTAATTTTATCGAAATTCCCAAATGAAAAGAATGTTTTCTAATATAATAGTCGTTATTCTTTTATGCGGTCCATTCTTTAGTGACCTTTCTCGGCCACGTATATATGTACTTCGACTTACGTGCTGTATTCTCTATGCTGTAATACACCATCGCCATCTAAATAATAAATCTATTTATCAAAAGTGTACTCTGCTACTTGTACGATTTATGAGACAACCAAACTAAACACATAAAATTCGACCCGAATTTAAATTTCAAATACCCGTACATACACAATATACTAGTATAGCATACCATAGCTGCACCATTACCAACACCAATAGTCCAATACCTTCCATCGTACGTAAACGTTCCAAACACCTCCACGCAAATTGATTATTCGATACGCTAATTCAACGAGAATTTACGCGAACGCAAAAACATTCTCAAGATCGCAAGCTCATTCAACTCTTTAATTTCGTTGCCGCAAAATCGAGCGCGTAGTAATTAACATTATAAAATTTCAACGTGTTTTTTTTTTATTTCATTTTTTCTTTCTTTTTTTTATACTCTTTCCTCGGTATAGAAACTTTTTAAACGATAAGCTCGTAAAAATCTGTTGCGAAAATTAATTTTGTACACGCCGCGACACCGCAGCTTCCTCAACGTCTTACAAATTGACGCTAATTTTTTTCGTCGCTGCTGCAACATCGTTCTAGCTAACAAGTTTTTTTTCCCTCGATTTTTTCCCCTTTTTTGAGACGATGAAAATGATATTGTTAGTTCTCCTCATTTTTCCTCTTCGTCGGAGTGGCAGCCGTCGTCCCAGTCCCCGTCTCTGTATTCTTTTCTTTATTATAGTATACAAGTACATGTAGCCATGTACACGCTTTTCGCCGGCGTCGCGTCGCGTCGCTGTTTCTGCTCTCGAAGAAAATAATTTCCTCTACTTTGCCACCGCATAAACGCGTTATATTCTCGACGCAATTCGCGAGAAAATTTTACTCTTTATATTCCGCCAGCTCGTTTTCGCCCAAGTATAACCTCGCGTATACTTTGTACGAAAATTTACGCCGCGCCGCTCGCCATCTTCGCCTTTTTCCCCTGCGTGTGCACGTTTTTTTGAACATGTTTCCACAAGACCACAATGCCTATAGCGCGAATACGTACACAACCTATATTTTTCTTCGATATGACACCTCGATAAGGAACTCGACGCTGTTTGGTGGAAGGGCGGCGCGACGCGCTTGTATGTGTATATTTGCACATACGCAAATACGTGTAACAGCACGTATACGTAGCATGTTATGTACACTGTACGGTGGGTTGTACGCGGCTACGCGCATCGTACGTGTACGAAAGAAATACTAAATGAAAAATACTACCTACATTAAGAAATGGAACTTGTCAACAAACGTATTTGATTGCTTCGATAAACACTTGTACAGAACTTACGAGTACGAGTATACTCGCAAAAGCCGATACAAATTTGCGACTCCGTTAAGTATCTCGGCATGACCTTTGACAATAAATTATCGTGCAACGAACAGTCCTTTCGTCTGGGACAGTCCTGCTCCTTCGAAATCAACCTTTTGAAGACGCTCAATCCAAATACGGTTCTAACAGAATTACTTTAATCAGACTCCATAGATCTCTCATCCGCTCCAGATTAGATTATGGTTCACGTGTTTATGCTTTTACTTGCTCCTCCACATTACAAAAGCTCGACACCATTCACAATACAATACAAGTGATAGAACAGCTCTCGGAGCTCCCGGAGCCTTTCGCTCCACACCTCCTGTAACTAGTCTCCTTGCCGAAACTGCCGAAACACCTGTAAACCTGAGAAGACAACCCATAGCGCTGCGGCGGTCAAATACCACGACGCCCTCCAACTTGAAAGCGTCTTTTGTGGCGGCGCTGCCGCTACGGAAAATTTGAAAATCATCCTCGATGAAAGTTTTATCGAATTAAACGAAACAGAAATTTCACACCCGTAGTCGCAGAGTGTCTCGACTAACGAAGATATTCCGGATACCGGCACTGGCGCAGGGAGCATGGTACGATTAAAGGGGTCCGGACGTAATCAATCACAATTTACAGCGGGTAAATGAATATCATTATACGGAAAAGAAAATAGACGCGTAGACGATGGACGAGCTAATTTTGGTAATAAAGCGACGGAATTAAAAATAGAATTTTTTGAAAAATACTGAAACGTGTCGATTGTACTTATACTATGTAATGTATTACTGCGGAGAAGTAAAGGTAGGCCAGGTAGGCTTACTCACCGGAATGGGTAGTATTGGATTCGGCATCGGCAACCTCGGCTCGATTCTTTTTCGATAACAAATCAGGCGACGAATTGGTAGAATCTAATTCTTGTTTAATTCTTCTAGGTTTGAGTTCATCTTCGTCGGTACAGTTATCGTGATGGTCGTCTAGCTCATCTTTAATGGGCGTCGGACTAATACTGCTGCTGCTCGGAGTACGCGGTTTCGGCGTGCTACATCGCGCCTCTTCGTCCAGTTGCAACGGCGAACTACAGGTAAGTCTGCCGGTAGAGTTGATGCCTTTTTTGATGGGCGCCGATATGCTAGGCCTTCTAGTATTAACCACAGCCAAAGGAATGCCGCCACAGCCGGCGTCATCGTTATCCGGTGATTCTTGCGAATTTTGCTCCAAAGCGTAATTCTCCTTATTGCAAGCGTGTACTTTGTGTTGGATGAACTTGTTTATATCACCTAAAGCGAATGGTTTTTGGCAAACGCCGCATGTCAGTATATCCTGATGTGTTTGGCCAGTATCCGAGTCCGCTGTAACATGTGAAAAAAAAAAGTTTTCCATCGTTAGCCATACGCGTACAAATTATATCCAATATACGAGTACTACGCTATGTACAGTTGTACACAAACACACGTATGCATAAATTATTCGTCTCTCGGATACATTTCGCTTTTAATACGCGTAAAAACTCGTAAATTAATACGTCAATCAAAATTTACCCGCTTGAAATTGAATACTAACGAAATACCCGTCGTAATAATAAATTCGCGCATATACGACGACGACGACGATGACGCTGCTCGACTATAGCATCGGAATAGCAGATCAGCATTTGTGGTACACACACATACTCCTACGCATACAAGGTAATAGGTATCATATACTCGTACATATACATATATAGGTACGTATACGATGTCGGTGTATTTTTTATATTAGTTTTCATTTATTTATTCGCTGTACTCGAGAGAGTTTACGGGTTAAGAGTTTTTTTTTTTCAAATCTAAATAAACAGCTGTCATTAACAATGCGCACGCGAAAAAGCAGCCAGTCGTTGAAACGTTTGACATAGGAGAAAAAAAGTCGCAGATAAGATCTCGCCTTTGATTACGTACAAACCTCTACTTAAATTAAAGGCCACTTCAAAAGACTACTCCAGCGTCCAAATCGCGATTAAATTTAAAAAACATTTTGCGGTTTACCAGCGGCCCAGCGCGTCCGTCGCTTGGAGGCGCGCGGCGAAAGCTGGGGCCGGGTCAAGATAAAGGGGTGAAATTAGACGCATGGACGGAGCAGCTGTACACGGCGAAAAGGTAAGATAAAAGGGCTACTTAAATCGCATATTGGCCGAGTTCGACGAAAACAACTCGCCTAGACAGTTGACTCTCTCATTTCGTTTTGGTAAAAAGGGTCTGGCGATTTCCCTCGTATTCGCGAATTCTATACGAGCGTATTCATTGTTCGAATGGAGAAAGATCGACGGAAACAAAGGGCAGAGGGTTAAACCCAGGAACTGTCAGCCATGCGTCAAACGTACCATATATACCACGTATTCGATTACGTTGAAAAGCGTATAAGGTCAGCGTTCGCGCCTATTGGTCTGCTACGCCAAATGGACAGTGGTCATTTCGGCGAAAAGTAAACGCCTACTACGGCTCGCTCGCCAAATTACGTGCGAGGCTTTAGAAGGCGATTTACCTTCGTGCGTACGAAGTTTATACTTTTTCAGACCTTCTACCTGCATACTCGTAATGCGTACGCTACACATCTACAGACGTACTTGTACTTGTGCTTGTGCTTGTGCTTGTGCTTACTAGTACATAGTACACACTCGTATGTACAAGCAGTGAGTACGTAGACGTACATAGTACATACGTGTACGCGACCAAATGTAATAAATCAATAACGCCTCATTTTTATACGTATATCTCCGCACGTATTTCTGCAGTTCCACATTGTACACGAGATAGATATATCAAAGCTGGCGACGCGACGGGACCTATCATGAAGATGGTAATTATTCTCAATCCCCCTCGTTGATTTTTTTTCCTCTCGTTTTTATTTATTTGTTATCTTCGATACGCTCGCGTCGTCGTCGTCGTCGTCGTCTTTCTTTCATCTTGCGGTTAACTCGTTGTATGTTATGTATCTGCTACCTTTTAAGGAACTACAATTACAGATACACGTTGCACAGTGTACGGCGTACGGTGTTCAGTTGTGTACACGCGTTGGCGCACACGACACTTTATATTCGATTAACGTCACATAATCCAAGACGAATTCCTCGTCGGGTATGTTTTAAAAGAGAAACCAGAGGAAAAAAATCCTATAAATCTATATGCGCTAATTGCTTCATCGCCGCTCATATCCGGATTTTTTCTCTTCGCCGTTCCACACGACCAGCAGACGAACGACCCGAGCTCGACGGCCGAAGCAAAGCTACAAATAGACTTACCAAGCATCATCGAATTACACTCAACTTTTTGCGAACCTGTCAAAACGTCGAATTATACGTAAATACATAAGCGTATTTCTACCCATAATCTCTTCGAACCTGTTGACAAGCGTCGCGTCGCGCAGCACATTTACTCGGTCCAGTGCGCCAAAAGTCGAAAAATCGATTAACTATCTCGAATGAAACTGAAACTTCTTGAGTAGCTTTGTTGAAGAAGGTTCAAACCAACTGATTTTGCATGTAACACCATTTCCTCCCTTCCTCTCCCCCTCCCCCTCACCACTGTTGCTACACAAAGAACAAAAATGTAAATTTGCAAAATCGTGATAGTTCAGCTGCGCCATACACATTACGCAATTTATTGTTTTAAAAAAACGTGTTCATCGAATTTCATTCCCAAGTAAAGTATTTTGTAGTACCTATTTTTAACGCTCTATCACGCGACATAGTTGGTTTCAAGTTTAGATGACCGCCATTGTAAGAAAATCGCGTTCAAAGTCAGTGCTGTGATTTTACTTTTTCAAAATTTTCAATTTCGCTTATCTCAAAAAGTCCAAAAAATTCCAAAAAAAACTCCACCGCAAATAAATTACTTGAAAGTATGTAGTTTACTGCTGTCGCGGTACATTTTGCTAAAAAACGTTATTTTTTTGAGAAAAATCGATTTTTGTTTTCACGAAAGAACCCAAAATCGTCAAAAATAATGAAAATTTGTTTTTTGAAACCAATTCTTTAAAAATGTATCTCAGATTTGAATTCTACAGTCTACACGTTCCAAAACCCCCTATTCAGAGGTTGGGCCCCAAACGATTTTTTGTTCGGGGCTCTGGTTTCGAGGCGGGGTCCTGGGCTGAGCCCAACCCCTGCCCCTATTAGCTAAATAATTTTGGCGTGCCGGCTCATGTAAATATCTTACCGTGCGTCGCATCGCGTCGCGTCACGTCTCACGATATTAAAATTACTCGCGAGTCGTTCAATCTGACGACGCGGAATCAGCTCAGTAGACGCACCAGGAGGAGTCAGCGAGCGACAGAGAAAGAAAACGAGACACGACGAGCACGATATAAGTAGTTATGCCTACTATAAAGTACGAGTATAAACAAGTTCACTATCGAGAGGCGCGCACGATTAATAGACCGCAGTTATATATTTCGGTGTAATTGTAAATTACCATTCCAATTTATAGCTTATTACCGGACCCTTTATTTTTGTTCTCGGTATAGCGTATATACGCTCGTATGTACGGAAAATTGGTATCGGCAAGTCGAACAGCGGCAGAAGGCGGTGTTCGTGTTAGAAAAAGCTACTCGTTAATGTTGCCAAGAAAGTTTTTCCGAGACTCGACGATATTGGAAATACGAGGGTAAAGTCAATTGACATTTTGGAAATAAGAAATAGCGTATAGCGGTATTTTTCGTTGGCTTTACCCGCACCCGCACCCGCGCCACCGCCCAAGGGTAACAGTTAGTAATTTACTCAATCAAAACCACTGTTCCCACTTATCTTAATAGGGTATATGTCTTATCTTGCAGCTTACCAGTTATATTACGAGTATATGAACAACGTATAGATTCTTCTTTTTTCGACATTTTATCTAATTTTTTTCATTTTTCCACTTTTGCTCCCTCAAAAACCTATGTTTGAGTTTATATTCTTCAATCGCGAATGCGAAAATGGCGTAAATTTTACCGTCATTTTTCATTTTTTATTTTTTTTTTCTCCTTCTTCTTCATAAATAATATACATAGATACGCGAATTAAAGGGAAAAAGGAGGAGCAGAAGGGCGAAAACGAATACACGGTTAATAATTGCCGAGTCGATTAATTTTTTATATTTATCGCGACGACGAAACGTATAAGACTCGACGACGTATTGATTTTCGACAGTTCGACGGTTCGACGGTTCGACAGCTCAAAGGTCCATATGTCAAATCGTTATCGGCGATTGGCTTCCGTATACGAATAGACTTATACGCGAACACGAGCATACAGCGGGAGTTGCAGTAACGCATAAATAGGAGTTAGGTATATGTAATCGGCGTAGGGTGTTGGGTGGCGATGAATATAACCAACATGATACTAGATATCAGATGGAACGAAGCAGCAAAGGCGACGCGAGCGGCGAAAGGCGGCGCGGCGCTCGACGAAATAGACGAGTACGATGTCCTGCGCTGACCCTCGAGGAGACCCATTGTCCGCCACCGTACCGCAGGGGTCCCGTACAGGAAACGGGAAATTACGCCTCTCGTCCGTGATAGAAAACACTCATCCATCAAAAATATCGAATATAAAATCAGCCAGGCCATCTTTTCCACTATTTCCCATAATAAACACGACGACGCGACGCGAATAATGACCGTCCGCGACAGCGTGCATCCTCAGCCGAGCCGCGTGACGCGCACCGAGCAACGTACAACCGTACGAACTGTTCAACGGCGCGACGCGGGGCGGCGCGGCGCAAAATTTACAGCTTCTTTAACCCCGCACCTCACCGCACACAGCCGAAAAAAATTAAGAAGAAACGAGCGTTGTAAATTTGCAACTTTGTGAAATCTTTTGTACGATGGATCGTCGCGCTATAAAATTCTCGTTAATTTTAAGTGCTTTCGGCCACGTTTTTTTTTCCTATTTTTTTCACGCGCCCCTTACAAATCTGCCGAGCACGCGCTGCCGCGTTTTTCACTCTCGATACGGCGATTCTTCGCGTCGAGTTTAATCGTTATTTTTTACGAGGCTAAGTTCGAAGACCGATGAGCGGTTTCTTTTTTTTTTCACTTACTTCCTCTACTCCGCCGCTCCGCCGCTTCAACCATATTTTAACGCCGTAGTCGCCTAATAAAAGCTCGTCTTTTAATTAAATCATCACCCTCGATTGGGCGAATTTTCTTTTTGACGGATTAATACTCGCACACTCGGTGACCGTGACAGCTTCGCCGCGGTGTCCTAGTTTTACCGAAAACTCGCGACTTTCGAGGTGATTTTATACGACGTAGCCGCCCAGCAAAGTTTTCGCAAATTTCCCTCGACGGCGTAATAAACTTAACCACGTTATAATAGATTGCGAATTTCGCGTAATTTTCCATTGTAATATTAAGCAATTTTTCGTTTTCGTCGTAAATTTAAATACCTCAGATTTTCGTCAAAGTAATACACAAGTATTGAAGTTATAGGCTACGAGATAACGATCGGGGGAAAAAAGTCGAAAATTACGCAAAGTAAATTTGAAATCGTTTTCGATACTTTTGACCAAACGGACGGCAAAGTATTGAGAAACATTTACACGCGGCAACAATATTAAAAAGACGAAAGTGTGTAAATAACATTGCGACCAAAACGATGCTCTCACGTTGAGACCCCTGCAACGCATCCAGTTCACAAAGCGACGGCGAAAAAATAAGGGGAAAAATCACAAAATGAAAACAACTTTTTACACGTAGTAAATCATCGTCGCGTACGAGGATAAAATTTAGGAAAAGTGGAAAGTTTTTGGGGCAGCAACGGCGGCGGCGGCGGCGGCGGCGGCGGCTTTCAATCGATGGCAAATAGCTTCGGGAGGAATCGGAAGCAAGGCAACTGGACACCGATCATTTTTACACTTTTAACGTGATAAAACAAAGAAGCGAATTGTTTCTTGTTAAAAGATGTCGGATAACGACCACCAGGGAATTACAACACATCGGCAATCGAATTAGCCGCGATAAACAAGACGATGCGGTGTCACGAAGCACGCTTTAGTGCCCCGAAAATAAGTAAACGAGGAGCGAGGACGAAGGCGGGGAGGTGCTAGAAAGTCGACTGAAACGCCGACCGAACGAAGAGTCGTATTTTTCGGCGTGGCTGTACTGTGTACTGGCGACGAATATACTCGCATGTGCGAAGGGTAAATGCGCAAGGGACAAAGTAGCCTTTTACGAAGGCTCGGGCGGTACCGCATGACCCCATGGCCAAAACTGACTGATAATTTAATTTGCGGATTGTCGAACTTTCTTAATAGCGAGAAAAGCCGAACGCTTTCGCTATTGCTGTTGCTATAATACTGAAAAATGCGTCGTACATATATCTTTAATATGGACGACGACCAAACGAATCGAGGGTGTGTTTGAGAAATTTTCGCCTCTTTTTTGTCTCTATCACGAAATGTGCGCTACACCAGTTCACGCACGCTTTACAAGTATATTTTATACCAAACACTCGAGCTCGATTTTTGCTCTTTTCAAAGTTCAAGCTGATGTATCTCCTCTGCTTCTTGCTCCTCCCCGATTTAAAGGCATTTGTAATTTTGTACTTAATATTGGTACGTGTACAGTGTACCACACAGTACAACTGTACATACGAGAGGCCCGGCAATGGCAACGGCAACGGCAGTGGTGATGGCGCGGCGTATTTGCGTACCTATACCTAACTGGTGCAGGTTTAATAACAATTAAAAAATACGTCCGATGTACTCGTATTAATAGTAGCTGCGGCTCGGGCTCGAACAGGTGTTGACGCAAATGCGTTTAGGTCACAGCTCAAAGATATTTATGGGTGTACGCGGCGGCAACAAGGTATTTGCACAGTTTGTTCGACGCCCAGAGAAAATAAACACTACGCGCAAGAACGGTTATAGGACATCGCGCAGCGTCGCCTATCGCTAAAAATGATGGCAGCAGGTAGTGACAAAGTAAACAGCAACACATAGTGCAACATTGATAACACTCATCCGTCTGTAAACATGACCATCTAGATTAGAAGAGGCGCGGGTCCTATCGACTAAATTCGCCCCGGGACATCGTCTACCTACAGTACATACGTATGTGTAATGTGTATGTACGCTGTACAAGTGTACACCGCTTGTAAACCGTGCGACGTGCGTTTTCGATACGCGCCTTGTCGAAGGTTTTTTGATCGTAAAAAACCCGCTTATCAGCGCCGCTCCGTCTTCTGCGCGGCTGCTGCGTGGGTCCTATGCGAAAAAATCCGTATTTCGTGGCCGAATAACGCTCCAAAGTGAACGCGATCTCGTCGTCGAATCGGCAAAAACCTCTTTCTAGCAACCTCTAGCGTCGTCGTCGTCGTCGTCGCCGCGAAATTTTTCTAACTAATGACTCGAAAGCGAACAACTTCGCTGCTCGGTTGGCTGGCGTATTAATACGTCGACTCGTATATCGTAAATTTACCCGAAACCGTATAATTTCGTAATAGGTATACGACAGATACGCGGCCAAGTGTACTACAGGCGAGAACTCTCACACTATCGCACGCACAAACCGCATAAATCCGTCACTAACAGAACGCACTCTACGAAACGTTAAAAATTGAATTCGTCTCTCAAGTGGACCCCATATAACCATATAATGTGTAAATTGTTAACTATTTGTATTATTTATTACACGAGTAAAACATCGTTATACTCCGCGAAAGATTCTTTCACTCGTCGCCGTACAATTAGACTGCCCGCCTCGCAGATACAGTATTTTTCTCTCGTAATGGTCCATTGTTCGCCGTTTCTTTCGCCATCACCGTGTCACCGCCACAGTTTGCACAACGGTACAGGTGTTTAGACATTTGACCACAACATAAGAGGTCGACATATCGTGCGAAAACTACCCTTCCAGCTACCGTTCTGCCATCGCGACCACCGAACTCTCTGGTCAATATGCGTAAGAATAGGTACCGAAACGCCACTCTTCCACGGGGTACTTGTTCGCGAAAGAAAAAAAAAAAGGAAACAAAGGTGGAAAGGAGAGCGAAAGGAAAAAAAAGGGGTGAGTGGGTGAGTGGGCGAAGTTTCTCACGCCAACCGGACGTTGGTATATTTCTACGTTGTTGACTCTTTTTATTCTTTTACGTGAATCAGAGACTTTTTCCGCTTAACCGTCTTTCATAGTCGAATGATCATCAATAGGTTATAAAGTTATTTGTCAATTCCGCGCGCCGAATACCAAATAGAGTCGCACGCAAACGCGATTATTGAATTTGCAACAGTGGCGGCTCGTGGGCGAGGGCTCCGGGGCGCCGCCCTCCCTAGAATTCAGACGGAAATCAATTTTTTTTTAATTTTCAACTTT